>JAWWLV010000005.1:1583745-1607840 GCA_035041135.1 Platyrinchus mystaceus
TCATCTTTCCACATGTTCACTGCTCACCTCCATTGGTCTCTCTCCCCATTCAGTGTCCAGCTGCAAAGCCCACTTGCATCACAGGACTTTTCCTCAGGTGTCCCAAAATAAGTGATCCATTGATCCTTCAGACTTGCCAGGGCAGAGGTGGCACAAAGGCTTGCCATGCCTGGCCTGTCCCCTGGGCTCTGAAGTGCCTGCAGGGAAGATTAAAGGGTGGGGACACAGGGGGACCTTCCCCATGAGCAGGGAAGGGGAGGTGGGGACAACCCATCCCGTGGGACTTGGTGGCTTTTCAGGGCACTCAAAGGCTTCGTGTTGCTATTTCAGTCCCAGATCATCCTGAACTGTGACTGTGGGGAGCAGGAGCTGCTCACAGCGATGCCTCAGCTCACTCCAAATAACAGGGACACCTTGCAGTGTCTCAGCACAGGATTATCCCACTCAAATCCAGGTGGGAAATGCCAAGCCCAGAGCCGACTCCATGCAGTTTGTGCTGTGCCAGCAGCACCAATGGAGGAGGATTTGGGCAGGAAATCTGCTCTTCCATCAGTTACTGCTAAACCTGCACACATGGACACAGCAGGACTAGGTGTGTGTGCAACAAATAAACCAGATCAGAGAACCCCAGGGTCATTTAGGTTGGAAAACACCCTTAAGATCATCCAGCTAAGCAAAAGCAAGGACACCAGCTCCTGATCCTCTGAGCTCTCTCTGTGCCCAGTTGCACAGTGTGGGGCACTGCAGGACAAGAGGATCTCACTTCCAGAGCGAGCTGAGAGAAATGTGTATCAGGCAGCAGCTCTGGGCTCCTCAGGTCCAGCCCTGTAAAGTGAAACTCTAAGTATTTTCCCAAATTAAAAAAAACCACGTTGATGAGTGAGTTTTCCAGTGGGAAACCCTGGGACAGGACTGGCTCCCACACCAGGTGATGGCTCACTGCGACAGGCACACACCTGCTCACCAGTGACAGCCACTGACAGAGGAGACCCCATCACACCAGAGGTGAAGAGGAAGGGCATCAGTTAAAACCCACTTTGTTCCCAGCAACTCCTTCGATGCAGATCCCAGCATGACCCTGTTCCCTACTTTCTCCCTGTTTCTTGGCAGGGACTTCCCAGGTCTCCTGCCAAGAGAGGCAGCAAGCACTGACTCCCGGCTCTGTTCCACTCCAGTTTCAAGGACAGCTCCTGCTACAAAGCTCCTCCAGCTCCTTCCTCTCCCTTGGGCCCCATCAACAGTTGTTTTGAAATGAGTGGGAGCTTCTATTCTGACTACAACAAAAATCACCTTACCTTCCAAAGCCACCTTTGCCCAGGCACTGCACCTTCCCGTCTCTGTCTCTCTCATATTTTGCTCCTGCCTCAAAACACGTGTAGTGGCTGCGCTGTGGCAGAAGGAGATGGCTGGAAACACAGAATAAACCCCTGTGATCTGCCACAGCACGGGAGGGACTCAGTTGTGTTACACAAATAAACTGACCTGGAGTTGAGGTGGAAAATAACAAGATAACTTGTCCCAGCTCCTAATTTCCTCTCCCAAAGGCGGCTGCTGTCTGCAGGAGCGGCCGGAGCTGAAGCTGTAACCAGAGCCAGGGCAAGGCAGACACAGCAGATGGTGGGTTCAGAATATGCAGATTTTGGCTTTATATGAGAGCAGAGAGAGGTGAAGAGAGGGATCGAATGTCTGTTTGATCCGGATGAAAATGCCAGACTGAGAAGCAGTTTCAGGAATTATTTATTAGATAAACGGGTACAGCTGTGGCCTCAGCTGTGGGTCGGGACCTGAGTTCACCTGCACGACCAGGAACCCCAGGAAGGGATTCTGTCACTTGGTTCTACAGCAATTACACTGAAAATCTCTTTTTGCTGAAGCAGAAGAGACCAGCTCACATTTGCTGGATTTTCTACATCCACAGCAGGATTTTTGTAGAGCAGATGAATTTGTTTTCCTAAGGAGCAACACTTGGTCCGGTCATTTGGAAAAACCATAGGATGGCAGTGGGAGGACTGTCTGGACTCCCTAAAGTGCTGATACCACCATTCATCGAGGGAAGACCCTGTGCACTTCTCCTAACACAGTTCCTGAGCACAGCTGCAGGCACAGTCCTGCATGACAGGGATAGAAGATTAACTCCTGCATTTTCCCATGTTCCCAGTAAAGCCTTCCCTGGTTCCCCCAGCTGATCCTTCCCATGGTTAATGCTACTCCTGTCCTTACAGAGTTACTGGGTAAAGACTCTGTGTGCTAAATTCAATGTGAGCTTTTCATGTCTTGAGAAAGATGATCTTCAAACACAACTAAATTATTTTTCTGGACACTCACGTCCCACATCTTCACACTCCAGGGGATGTTGGATCTGATGGACAAACCACCTGAAGAGGCAGAACCCAAGAGCTGAGCCTATTCCCAGGACCTTGGAGTTGTGCCGTATCAAGTTCCCATGCCAGCAGGAGGAAATTCCTTCTCTCAGATAAATCCTAAGTCAGCATTCCCCTGGGTGCTCATCATACCCCTGGAATGCTGCAGGAACCTGCAGGTTTGTCCCACAGCCTCATAGCGACAATGATTTTTGGGATCCCCAACACAAAACATCTTTTAATCCCTCACGACACACAATATTTTTGAAACCAAAACATCAGATTTTTAGCACAGCCAACATCAGAAACTAAGCAGCCCACAAGGGCCAGGTCAGCAGCTTGTCCAAAAAAACAGCAGTCGGTTTTGTGTTAAGCTTTGGTTTTCACTATTGTCACTGTTAAGTTTTACAGAGATTTAGCTTTGGATTACACAATAAATTCATCCTTCTTAGCTCCTCAAAATAGTTCTCTGAAAAGGCACGTGGACAAAAATATTTACCAACTATGAAGTAAAAAAATCCCAGATCTGGCTTGCAAATAGGTGTGGGCTTTTTTACCTGTTTATCCCAGAAAATACAGCCAGGATGCAAGAGCTGATTTTTCTCCCACCTGGAGCTTTCCCACTGAGTGGAGGCAAACTGACTTCTCTGAGACTTGATTTTTCTCCCAACTGGAGATTTCCAGCTGAGTGGGGCAGGGTTGTGGAGGCAAACTGACTTCTCCAAGTCCATACAGACAGGTTAGCTCACACAAGATCAAAAATACAGGTTCCTTGGATCGAATTCCTGTCTTTTCTACTGTAGAATCTTAGGAAAGTGGTTGGGAGAGATGTCAGTTTGATGGTAGTACCATTTATACTGGAATCTTATGCTCAACAACAAAAGCGTGGATGTTTAACTTCCAAACATCAGTTTATCCAGGTAACATCCACAATTCATGGAAACTCAAGAATTTTTCTTCTCTTCCTCTTCTTGAGGCTTTCCTGAGCCTTTCACTGCTTGACCCCTTCCTTCCAAACACATCCAGCTCAACTCAGCCTGTAGCACTCAGTGTCACAAGTCATTCCCAGTGAAATGACACATTCAAGCTTCCCCCCTCCAAACCACCTCCCATATAAATATTTCGGTCTGCGTATCAGGTCAATCCTTGCTCCCTCATCCTCGGGGTCCCCAGGTGAACCCTAAAACCAGAACAAGCTCTTTGAATGCAGTTTGAGGAGACACTTCACTCCTAAACAGAGAGATGTGTGTGGCTCTGTGCTGCCAACACACATGCTCTCCCCAGGGGAAAACTGTTGGACAACAAGAAATGGAGAGAAGCCCAAGGCTACAGAACTGGATGGAACCCACACCGGGCCAAAGGGACAGTCAGTGACTGCACAAGAAAGGCACCGAGTTCATTTGGTGGATGGTGTTGAATCCTTCCGAGCCCTTGAGGATTGTTTCGGAATCTCCCAAAGCCTCTCACCTCAATGTCTCCAGCACCCAATCCGATTTCAAGTCCAATTCTTCACTGGAGTTCTCAGACATAACACCTCTAACAGGCACCACCAATAGGTAACCTGGTACCTGAGGTAACTTGGGCAATCATATCTCTAAAGGAAGGACTCACATTTGAAAATTAGGTCAAGGAATGGAATTTTTTCCTACTAAAATCCTGGCACTAAAATACAGAACCCAGGTCCAAGAGAGGAGAGCTCCTGGAGGAAGTCAGGAGAGGGAAAAACAGGGGAATGCATCAACACCTAAAAAACCACTAGGTGTCTCAAATTATGGTGTGATGACAGCAGAGTTTTTCTCTGTGGCCTCCTTTCCCTTGGCAGCAGCCATCCCAAACTGTGGCACATATGGCACCATGGCTTTGGGCTTGAGGCCATTTTGGATAAACCCATGGACATCCGTCGGTGTGTGCTGGAAAACCCCTGTGTCTGTGAGCAGATCCCTTGTATAGAACTGACACAGCACCCCAGAACTTTCTGTTAGAAAAATATCATTTTCTCTCTTTTCCAATGGTGCTATCCCAAGGTAACACAGGCTCCGCTCAGGACTGTCCGTGAAAGCATCGTCATGGTCAGAAGGCTCTGAAAACCCCTCTGAAGAGATAAGGGAGAGGGTCTTGCTGGGCTGCCTGCCAGGTGAGCCAGGAAACACCAGAAACACCCCACTTCCCACCTCCCAGGTGCTACTGGAGAAGGCACCTGAAACTGTGAAATCTTCTGCTAAGAAGCACCGATCAAAACAACTCCTTGGATTCATTTTCCGCTCACAAAGCCCATCGGATCGGGAGTTGCCAACGACAGTAGCGTATTTGAGGTCGATTCCTTCCCTGCCCTGCTCCTCCTGGGAGCTCTGGGAGGAGCTGCTGCTGTTGAAGTGGCTGCTTGAGCAAGCAGAATCACGTTCAGAGTCTTGTGGGTTTGGAAACGTGGAAGCAATTCCCAAAAAATCTTGTGTGTCTTCTTTTTCCGAGGCTTTGGTGACACTGATGTCTTCCAGCACTATCTCTGCATCCAGGAGAGGCTCAAATGATGTGGCTTCGGGGTGCTTGGTAAAAAGATGCTCAAAAGTTTCAGGCTGGAAGAAAAGACATATTTTAATGCTCACCTCTTGCTTAAAAGCTTTATTGCATTATCAAGGTTCTGATTTTATGGATCACAGAACCAAGCACCCGAGTGCATTCCCAGGACACTCTCAGGACCTTGAAGTTTTGGCACATCAAGATTCCACATTGTTTTTCAAGAGTATATAGTTGAAAATCCTCTATAATGTATTTCCTCAACAGATTTAATCATTTATATGGCAGCTGAAGTAACTTTCCCTGCTAGGATTGTATTATTCAGGGTCAAATTCAGCCTGTCCATAGTATTTCTGGAACATCTCCGTCTAAGCAGCAGGTCTATGTTTTGGGTGACGAGAAACACCTTTTCTTGGGAGAAATATAGGATTTACTACTACCTGATGTAAGTGTAAAATATACAGCAGGATGAACTGACAGCAATACCAGCACTCCGAGAGCTACAAAGGAAAACTCACTTGAAAAACAAATATTTCCTAATGAATTCAGGACAAAACAGACTAAAACCAGGTTTCGTGTACAACAACAAACCATGTTTTACAGCAGGGAAGCTGCCAAAACAATGAGGAACACGTCAAAATACTCAGAGGAGTGTGCAATTATAGCAAAGAGTGTACAACTCGTGCATCTTGGCCTTCTACTCACTCCAAACTCGCTATCGGTGTTGCCTCAGCCCTCGCATGACAGGACTGATTTCTAGTGACTTCAGTACTTGTCCCACACAAGTCCATCACCAAAATGAACAGGAAGCTTTTGAACAACCAAAAAACCTTGTCTCCCCCTCGCACACCTGCTCGCGTAAGGGAGATGGTTTATCCTGAACACAGGTGTTTGTATCCCTTCCCTCATCCCAACCCCCGGGATCTGCTCTCTGGGCACCACAGCAAACACAGATAGAGTTGCCCACAGGGATTAAACCTATCACATGCAAGGACCAGGGGTGTTGTGTGGCAAAGGCCACCATCTGTCAGCTCTGGCACATCACTCATTAAAGCCTGTCAGACATTTATCAAATACAATGCATAATCCAGTGTCCTGGGAAATGGAATCCTCTGGAGTATCAGCCAGGACACAGCTGGATTTCCACAGGAGATGCATGTATGGTATGAGCTCGGCACAAACTGCATTAAACAACAGGCAAAGGAGCTCCGTAAAACTCAGGACAAAAGTCAGTCTCAGGTCACCAGCTCCCAGACTTTGCTGACCAGATGGAACTAGATCCAAACCCACAGGGAATCTCAAGCATGGCCCTTAGATGCTCTTTTGCAATTACCAGACCTAAATTTGGATTATTGTCTCAGTGATGATACTCTGGGACCGGGAGAAACTTTGTTTGCCGGAGCAAACTAAGGTGCATAAACCTTACACCCATGGGATTCTACAACTGAGTCACTAATTGCTCTAAAATTTAAACATTCAAAAGAGGTCTCGGGGTCTGGTCCTGGCACTTTTCCAGCTCTTAGCTCTCTGTATTGCTGACTCCAGAGGCTCTGAATTCTTCCTGCAGAAGAAGTTAGGCAGGGTCCAGCCTAACCCACAGGTAGAGCCCAGTCCTGAACTCACAGCAGCCAGAACCCCTGGGCTGGGGGAAGCAGCATCTCCAGGGAAATACACACCTGCTGAAAATTAACTCCTTGTGCCCATGAGCAATTCTTGGGGTTTGGAACATCCTCCCAAAGCAGCTTCTTCATTCTGAAATGTCAGGTAAATGCTGGAGTTGGTACTGTTGTCATAGGGGCTGTACTGTACAGAAAAGGAATCTCTGCAATTTTATTTATCCAGAGCACTACAACCATGAAGCATTCATTTTAGATATTATAGATGGCTGAAATTTAATGCAAAATATAAAGAAGTGCCATACCAGGTGGCAGTTTTGCAAATTATCAAAGGTACAGACAATCTGTGCTGGATGACCCCAACCCACCAATGCCCAAAAGGGCTCCAGGTGAGCTGGAGAGAGACTTTGGTCAAAGGCCTGGAGGGACAGGAGGAGGAGGAATGGCTTTACACTGCCAGAGGGCAGGGATAGATGGGATATTGGGAAGGAGTTCTTGGCTGGTGAGGCCCTGGCACAGGTTGCCCAGAGAAGCTGTGGCTGCTGCACCCCTGGAAGTGTCCAAGGCCAGGTCGGATGGGGCTTGGAGCAACCTGGGCTAGTGGAAGGTTCCCTGGTTCCCCCAGCCCATGGCAGGGGTGGAACTGGATGAGCTTTAAGATCCCTCCCAATCCAAACCAGTGTGGGATTCTGTGAAAGCCCAGCAGACTGGGACCAGTGAAGCTGCACTACCTGGGACTTCTAGATGACAACAAAAACCGTACCTTTGGTGTGAAACCATCAACACTCCCAGCAACAAAACTGAGGTTGAAATAACTATTGGCAGAACCACAGAGAGGTTGCCATTATTCTCATTTTCAAATCCACCTGGAAATAAAGGAGTTCAGGTATTAATGTAGAAAAATAATTTGCCTGCGAACAAATAGTTTCCAATAGGGAAATAACACACAGTAGAAACAGCTGCTTAAATGGAAAAAAGCCTTGATAAACAGTATCATTGCAAATCAACAAACTTTTCCCTTGAGAATAAATAGACAAAAAGGATGGAATTATTTAAAATAGAAATTTAATCTCTCACTGAACTCACCCCACAGAGTTTTCAAATTAAAGCTACTGAAGTCTGTTTGTAGTTACATTACAGTTGATATTTTTTTATGTTAAGACAGAGACTTTTGCATTTAGAGGTCACTTTTACAAGCTCCTACTTCATAAAAGACATGGAGAAAGATCCTGTCAGTCACCTTTGCTAAACTGATCCGTTGCTCTGGCTCTGCCAACTCCTCCAGCAAACACAGGGTACAGGCTGAACTGGTACTTCTCAATCAGAATAAAGTAATCTGTAAAGAAGAAATCAGACTTTTGAATCCAAAATATTATCCAACTCTTAGACAATTCCCTCCACAGAGGCTCTGGTCACAGATCCGAGTTCAGATCAACCCAGAGAAGGTAATAAGGGAAAACATCCTTTAAGGATCCCTACTTTAATATCACAAGATTAAAACTATTAATCCATCCTGGATAATCCAGCCTTATTCTGTCATGGAATTAACACCTTCGTGGTGCTACTGTAAAAACTTCTAAGGTTAAAGCCAAAATGCAAATGAAAAGCACATACTAAATTAATTAGTTGCTGTACTCAATATTCCAGAACTAATTTTATTGTATTGCCACAAAATGAACACACTCCTGAGCTCCACTCTGTTAACCTGATTATTAAAACAGTCAATCCTCTAAAGATCATCAAAAATCACTCTGTTGGTCCTTACCATGAAAGACATTAGAAATAAAAAGAGAGTAAAATAGGGCTCCAAAAGCTCAGCAAAATGACATATTATGTGTTATATTTTCAAGTGCACACTCACCATAAATGTAATATTTACTCATATTTGGAGGAACTCGCACCCATTTTGTCTCTTCTTCTTTGTTAAGGTTCTTCCACTCAATAACAAAGGATGTTATCACATAGATTTGGGGTGAGACAGTCCAGACCACAATGACACAGGTGCTGTTCACGGGGTAAGCGCTCAGCGACCGCACGGCGTCCACTGAGGGAACAGGAGGAACAGCCACCATCAACATCCTATAAATTATACAGGACTGCTAAATTTCAGCACTTTAACACTTGTTTAATTATCTCCTACCTAATAAAGCCTGATCTTCAGTTCACATCAGCAGAGATGTTTCTCTCTAAGCTCAGTTTACACCAACCAGTCCCAAACATGAAATAGATCAAGTTTCTTACAGGCATCAAATATCCTGTTTCTCACATGCAATTACTTATTTATCTTTAACCAAAAAATTATCAGCAAATACTGAACTGTCAGGAATAAACACAGTAGAGAGCAGCCAAATCCATGAATTGCTGCTCAGGAAGTCAAGCCAAACTTCTGAGAACTCTGCACCCTGGCAGCCCATCAGGTGAGCAGCCAGAAACACAACCACATTTCATTTTGGAAACAACAAAACATTCCCCAGCAGGAATGTTGGGTGTTCCCAAGACAAAGTAGATGAAAAATTAGTTCTACAGTAGGATTTTATTATTCTTTGATTAATTACTTTATATTCTGTTAGGAGGGAAGTCAGCCCAGTGACAGACAGCTCTTTTCCCAACCCAAAGATCATTAGGATTTTCACACAATGGAAATTTCAGTTTTCAAATAACTCTCGTGGTGCTGAACGTATCACCATAAAACATTTCTTATTCTGACAGAGAGAATTTTATTACAAAGAATTTGTGATTCCCAAAATGGCTGCTCATCGTTGTTCTTACCTGTGCTCATTTGCTGTGAGAGTGTTAAATTAAAATTAACTGAAGAAACTCCAATGGAATTCATGGCCAAAACTGTGATGGTGTGAGTGTGCTCTGTCCATGGAAAAGACCAAGTGGTGCCATGATCAACATATTCCACCCAGGAGGTGTTCCCTGGTGTCTGGTGCTTTATGATGTATCGGCTCACGTTGCACGATTGGTTCTTCGTCAGTGGCTGTGGCAAACATGGGCATTAATTCATTTCCCTGGCTCTGATTTCCAAAGCAAATGTCATTTGGGCAGCTCCAATTTTAAGAAAATATGACCCAATATATATATATATTCTGTAGCCTGGCTCCTGTCCTTCTAGCCAAGGCACTGGAGTCCATATAAAGACCTAATTCCTTCTGTGCCTCTCTGAGAGCTGACACTTATTGCCTCTCTTCCCAGAACAAGACAAACTTTTAGATTCCTACAGTAATTCACTGTTTCACACATCTTTCAGGGTTCAAAACCCAGAGCAGCCAACTGCACACAACATGGGCAAAGAGGAGTGAGCAGGCACTGAGGGACTTTTTCCTCTTTCCTGCATCAACCTTTAAAAGCCAAGAAGGAAAAACCATTTTCAACCACATTCCAGTATTAAAACCAGTATTCACCAGGATTAGCCAAGCAAGAGGCAGATCCCACGTCCCATAAGCAGTGACTGCCTGAGTTTTTCTCACAGGGAAGCATGTGCTTGTCAGACTCCCTTTTTGGCACTTCTTCCCATTTTTTGGATCAAAATGAAAGACTACAATGTGGCTGCTCTCACCTTCCACACGAGTGTAACGTTCTTCTGCCTCCTTGCTGGATCTTCAGTAACGATTCTCCAAAATTCAGGGCCTTGCAAGGGAGCTGCAAAATGACAGTTTGGAAGAACATTGTCACTCCTCAATCTGGAAAACACCAGCCCAGATCTCAAAGTGCCCCTGAAAGGACACAGACCTCTGATGTCCTGTACAAGGGTTTGGGCTGATCTGCTCCACTCGCTCCAGTACCCAGATCCATCCAGCTCCCTGCACCGCACCTGGACAATGTACTCCACACAGAGCTGCTCAACTTCTATCACAGCTGAGCTGCTTGGGGTGTTTGAGACTTCACAGAGCTGTGACAGAAGGTTAAAAAAGTGTAAAGTAAGAGCAAAAGGCTGTTTAGGCAGCTCTTGGAGTCAAAATCCCAATGAGAAAGTGGGATAATCAGTAATATTCCTTTGCTAGATACTGCAAATGCTTATGCCTACACACTAAATGACAACACTGCAGTGATTCCTGCTCCAATTCAGACTAAAAAAAACAGTACCTCCCATGGAATCTCTTCCCTGTTCACTGCATACCGGATCTGGAATTTCAGATCACTGTTTGTAAACACAGGGTTTGTCCAGCTCACGTTCAGCAGCCCCACATTCCTGGTGAGTTCTGCTCTGATATTGGAAGGGGGAAGCGGCTTCACTGGAAAATTGGAAGAGAAAAAAATGGCTGTAATATCTGCACTGACATTTCTCATTAAATCCAATCATGATGGATTACTTTTTCCTCATCCTGGGAGTAACAGATAACACATTGTGGTCTCTGCAATTCCAAGGACAGCAGGACTGTGCTGCAAACACATAATCCATGGGCACGTTTCCCTGTGTTTCATTTTAATTTAAGGCACAACAGGTTATTTTGCTGCTGGCATTTGGTACCTGCCCTGGGACAAACAGCTAAAGATGTTCACATTTGTGTCCAAAAAATACCCAATGAATGCTCTGAGTCACAGAACAGACTATAAAGTGTGATTTGCACTTTTTTGAGTTTTTGCAAACACTCAAACACTGCTCCTGCCTCTTGATTTATACAAATTTAAGTGCTGTGTGTGTCACAAAAGAAACTTTGCATAAGCATGAAAGAGCGTGAACAGTCCCCATGATTTTAAATTAATATATAACTGAGTAAATAATACATGTAGTGCTCCACTTATCAAAATAGAAACTAATTGAAGACATATTAGGCATGAAAAGTTAGATAAACCAAAAATTACCCAGTTAAAATCAAGCTGCCTTTTTCAATATAACACTTGTATTTTGTGTAGGGAAAATGAACATGCAAAATTGGGTGTTTAGTTTTACTGATATTAGGTGCAGTTACAATCTGCTCCTGTGCCAAGCAAAATGTATGGAAACAACATGTAATCCAAGACAATACCAAAGTGTTTATGTTCTTTACGTTATTTTAAATGCTGTGGAAAACTTTAACCACACCATCTAAGAACTGAAATCCAAAGTCAGAGATTGGCATGGACCTCAACTTACCCACATCTGCAGGAATGACACAGGCTGGGGAGGATTCAAGTGTTCCTAGGAAGTGCTTGAACTCTATCCACAGGGTATATCCAGATAAAAGGAAAATGGGCTGAAATGTGCACTCATAGGAATGATTCTTCTGCAAGTGGCATTCTTTCACCTCTGATTCTGGAGATGGGCTTGGAAAGTCAGAACAATAAATCTGGCTCCTTAAAAGAGAAAAAAACCCCACATTCAGTTGATACATTGCAATTCTAAGCTGCTCATGGCAACAACAAAATAGAAGTCTGGAGGTAACTAAAACAAAAAGTGTCACTGGAACCATCCTGGGGGGTTTGATGATTATTTGGGCAGATCTTGAACTTGAATCTGCACTAAATGGCTAAACAGCACTGCAGTGTCACTCCTCAAAGCTTTGGCTCTTTGCCTGGAAAAAGCAGGACACGAAGGCTCTCCCCAGTGCAAAATGTTTTGATAGGAGACTAATGACAAGAAGAAACAGGTACAGCAAGAGCAGCTCCATAAACTCATCAATCATGTGATTTGAGGTGTTAGCAATAAACACAGCAAGGCAGATCTCCTGCCAAGAATTCACTCCAGTCAGGAATGACTTCCAAAATACCAACTGGAAATCAGAGGAAAGCTGCCACACAGACCAATCAGACATGTACAGTGAGGTCTCCAGGAGATGGAAATCCCATAAAATATCAGTTCTGGAGGCTGCTTTTAAGATAGGGTTATCACATCTGGCAAGAGAAGAGAGGAGATTGGCTTCTGGATAAAATGGTCCTGGATAACTTGCTGGAAATGGAAAGTTTTCAAATTTCTCCTAAGCTTGTGCACAGCTCAGACTTGTGGTGAGAGGGGCCAGAGAGGGTATTAGTTACTCAACTGAACCACAAGAGTTACACTTGGTTGAAGCTCTCCTCTTCCTGTCCTGTTTAATACTGATTAAAGCAGTGCCTTGTGCTTTGGAGGTTTAGCTTGGCATTCCCTGCTCTCCCAGAATGATCCTTTCGGAGCTGTTTCTGTTGGCAGCACTGACTGTAGAGGAAGATGTAGTAACAACCCAAGCAAAACAAAACCCCAGCAGCCAAACCATCACACACATCACTGCAGGGCTGCATTTCAGCTGCAAAATCTAACAGCAGCAGTAACTCAGAAGATTTTTTTTTTTATTTTCCCCTCTTTCAGATCTTACTATGAGCAAACAACAACAACAAAAAAAGAACAAAAAGAAGGATCACAGTAAGCACCAGCATTTGGGAAGGATTTGCAGGTAGTGTTAAACTCACTCTTTGATCTAGCAGAAACACTAACAAATGTACAGATTATCACCTCCTACTAGAAAATAACATTTTTAGCTAAACCTGAACAGTGAAAAGGTGGGAATAAAAAACATGACAAGAGCAGCATAGGTTTTATTCCAAGCTCCCTGCCCAGTAGTACACTCATTACATTCATAGTTGTGAAGACAGTTTAAACAAAACCTACCTTAGCAGTCAGCCAGTCACTAATCCTGCCTGAAAAGCCTTCACTTGAAATTTCAAGCATTCCAGTTATTTCTTTAGTCCAGAAAACCCTGAGAAATATTCACCTGGGTACAAGATACTTCAAAATTTCAGTCTACCTCCAACAGAGAAGACTGTCTTTCCAAAGGATTAGGCCCTCAGTAGTTTGCCAAAATTTCTGCATATCCAATCCAACAGAGCAGTAAGATTGGAGATTTTTTTTCTCAGGAAGGGTTGTCTGTCTGTCTGTCTTGTTTATATAAAGACTGAAGTGGTTCTAGGAAACTCTCAAGCTCAATATATCAGTAACTCAAAGGGATTCTTTAGTTTCATGGTAAAACAATACTACCAGGAGCAGTATTTGTGCAGATGAATGAAGATAAGGGTGATGGTACCACTGATTTCATAATCAGGTTTGAATTTAGCAAACAATAATGTGTTTGCTCCACACCACATCCCAGTTCTCCTGCTCTGTCTAAAAGACAGACAAAATTAAACTATCTGAAAACAAAACATTGGGAAAACTGAGAACACCCCACCCCTTGGAGTGTCCAAGGCCAGGTTGGATGGGGCTTGGAGCCACCTGGTCTAGTGGAAGCTGTCCCTGCCCATGGCAGGGGGTTGGAATGAGACGAGTTTTGAGGTCCCTTCCAACCCAAACCATTCTGGGATTCTAAGATTCTATGAATTGCTGTAGTCAAAGATGCAATATCCCCTTCATGAACTAAGATTTGATTCTCTAAGCAAGATTTTTTCCATCTGGAATTAATTTATTTCACCCTATATTTTTATGTCTGCACATAGAAAAAAAGATAACAGAACTATAGAAAAATCAAAGACTGAATGGAGACCTCAAGAGGCCCCACGTCCTACACCCAGCTCAGAGCAGGGTTAAATTCAAAGACAGATGGAGTTGCCCAGGGTCCCATCCAGACAGGATCTGAGAGTCTCCAGGGACAGAGATTCTCCAGCCCCCCAGGCCATTGCTCCAGTGCTCAGACACTCTTTTTCCTTATTTCTTTACAATTTGTTAATATGAGCAACCAGAATAATTTTTATAACTGATCCAAGCAAACTACTTGAAGAGAGCTGGCTCCCAAAGAGCATCTACCGTTTTTAAAATGCTGAAAAACTTAAATAGGATGCATGTTACATACTCAGGTATCTGTGGTTCCCTTCTGCACACACAGTTATACCTTTGGAGTTCCAGTTGGGAAGAAATCCAGCTTACAGAAACTAGAATTTTCTAATTGCATGCATTCAGAATTCTTTGCTGGGATAATATTTTGAGCAATGCTTTCCTATCATAAAGAGAGAATTAAAAGCTCTACATACCTGTAGTATCTTAACTGCAAGGAACTCCCAGGGAGCAACATGTTTGGGTTTGCAGACCAACTGCAAGTCATTTTAGTCAAGTATCCATCTGTTTCACAGGTGATATTAATATTCATATCTAATTAAAACACATTGAAAGCTTATTAATAAAGATACAATGGTTTATACAAAAAAACAATGCTCAATAAAAGCTATTGGAGTTCAAATGGAAATATTCTGACCTTACTATTAAAATGCACCAAAAGGAGAATTTAAAATCCAGCTGGAATCTTACCTACTACATATAATTCAGCGTATCTAGGATGACATTCCCTACTTTGGTGACAACAGTACAATGTGTCATAGAAGAAACTTCCTCTAGGTTTGGTTGCTTTCAAGTTGAAAAGAGTAACTTTGCTTACGCGATCGCTCACAAGGGTATAAAGACTGGCTGGGATTTCTTCTGCTAAATTCAGCCACCAAACAACCTCCTGGGGCTCTACAATCTTGCTTTTGTTTTTATAGATGCAGTGAAATGAAACATTAGAACCAGCACTGGTCAGGATCTGAGGAGGGAAGTACAGGACTTCAGCTGCACAAAAGGGAAGAGAAGGGAAAAAGAGCTTTTGAGATTAGAAACAGAACAAACAGAAAGCATAAAAGCATAGAAAATAGCAATTACAATTATTATTATCATCACCATTATTATCATCATTATTATCATCATCCAGTTATACTTCTAACTTCTTAATCACTCTACAACGCAGAGGAGCAGAAATTACCCTTGGACTGTCTCTCTGCATAACTGATGTTTGTAAATTCTGATAAAAATAAACTTTAATATCCCCTGGCAAACATGAATGAAATGAGCAGAAAATCACTGGAGGATACAGTGGAAGCAACACACAGCAGCACAAAGGAAACATAAGAAAATTAACCAATCTTTCCAGGACTTGCTGCTCCTGCTCCTACTGAAGTCAGCAGATTAAAGTCTCAAAAAACTTGCTTTACAATCTCAGCAGTGTAATTAACACCAAATGGTGGCAGTGGTACAAAAATTCACCCAGGCATACAGACACTGAATTTCCCAAGGTTGTAAAGATGCACGAGCTGAGCCTCCATCAGTCAGGGACTCAGTGGAGGTACAGGTGTTGAACACCTGCTGGAATGGAGCAGTTTGCCAAAGATCATCCCAAAGGCAGCATGAAAATCCTTAAAAGGTCAGATTTACTTTCCACAGCTGAGGAACCAGTTCAGAGATTTACAGAATTCCCCCAAAACACAAGCCTGCTCAGAGAGCAGAGCACATTTAGGATATTGTCCCTGTCAAGGATTTTCATGTTAAATATAAATGAGAACGTGAGGCTGATCAGCTGTACAAAAACAGAACTCGTGCATGAAGAAATTAACCCCTCTCTGCTGCCACCAGGTTGTCACACTGGGATTATTCTGCTGATTAGATGTATTTTTAATAGAATTACATTTCCCATAAATGTGATTAATAAAAAATAATCTAACAGTAACTACTACACCTCTTTTAAATCTGTATTTCTCAATACACTCATAAACCTTCTCTGAAAATATCAGTATATATATATGTGAGAGAGAGAAAATGTGTATTCACCCCTAAAAAATTCTCAAAGTTATATAGTTCTATCATAGACACACTTTTTTTTTTTTAATTTTTACATCTATACAGATGTAAATCCAAAACATTAAGGGCCAGTTAGGCCTTTAGACCTATAATCAGGCATCCTGTGTATCATGTTTATTTGCCATGAGGGTCTGTGTATTTTCAGTTTTCCTGGGAAAAAGCTCTATTTCCAAAGTCTAGCTCTTTCCTTAGTACTTGGTTTAAGCACACATATGACATGTTTAGCCACAGCAAGAGGTGTCCATGTAAGGGCTCAGGTAAAGCATTAGTTCTGGCATGGAATGGTTCAGAGGATTCCTGTGACAGCACAGACCAAAATATCTCCAGTTAATCCTAAGCAAAGCATGGAAAAATCCAACAAAAAAAATCAGAAAGGCAGTTTGTGCACAGCATTACACACCTAAGGGCGTTGTTAAATGTACATTGAACTGTGTTCTGGGTGTTCAATTCAGCTACAAAGTGAGAGAAAGCATTAGAAGAAAAATCTTGTACTGAGTAGAGGTTCAGCACTGCCAACTGTCTTTTGAAATGGAAAAACTCTTGGAAAAAGCTTTTCCTGGGTCTGAACAGGTGCTGGGTGAGCAAGGCACAGACATGGTGGTGTCACGAGCTGCCACTGCAGTCTGCAAGTCTGGCACAGAGGAAAGAGCTGAGCCTCAGGCAGAGCCAGGCACGAAGAGGAGCAGAAGGGGAAAGGGCTTCCACAGGATTTTTCAGCCCATAATGCCCCCAAATACTCATTCCACAAAACAAACAAACTGGGACATCTGTTCTATTCCAAAAGACTACTCACTGCATGTGACCTACCTCCAAAACTGAGATCATATGGCGTGCTCCAGTCACTCCAGAACCCCAGACCCTGGTGATTCCTGCACCTCACTTGAACCAAGTAAGAGGAATCAAGTAGGGTATTGTCAATGGCCAGTGAGGCTTCCAGAGCAACTTGAACCATCTGTTGGATCATAACAAGCCATTACTGTTGTATCATGAAACAGGAAAAGAGAAAAACACGGAGGGAACCAAAATAATTAGTCTAGAGAGTAGTTTTTAGGTAGCAAATTGGGTAAAAAGGCTTTCTCCTTTAAATTTACTGTGAATTTGATTCTAGTAGAAGTTGCATAACTCTGTGGAAAACAAGTTATTTCATTATGGATTGCTAATTATATTAAACATACACACATGTATCATAGAATTTGGTGTTTGCTGAAAGAAAAAGGTTTTGCCTTTAGACTTCACAGACTCTAGGATTTCATCCAAACAAAGAGATGGAAGTTTGTTGTAAGACCCAACAGGAAATGGGCCTTTCATCCCTGTGTAATGGCTTTTTACAGATGTAAAATCCAGCTTTCCCAGGTCAGGGAAAGGCAGCGTGCCATGCCCAGCTCCACCAAACCTGCCATGTTCCTCAACCCACCAGAGCCTCTACCCAAAGACAAGGAGGCTTGTGAGGAATCCAGGGCTCTGGGAGAGCCCCCTGATCTGCACTGCTCCATGGGAAAACCCTGGGAAATGCAAGAGCACAGAGCTGCCTCACCTGCCAAGCGCTGTGCCCTGGCTTTGCAGAGATCCTCACTTGGTACTGCAGAGGGTATGGCAGCAGCACAGGCTCAGACCAGCATATCTTCACCTCACCTCCCTCTGTCATTTCCAGATGCAGGTTCAAAGGAGGTTCAGGCTTTACTGCAGACAAATTCATTGATAAGTTCAGGTCCAACCTCATTGCCTGCGACTGTTGGGTTTTACTGAGCCATAATTCTCTCTCACACCTTCTCTTTAAACTCAGTTTTCAAGAGCTGCTCTACAGCTGCTGTGTGACACTGATGTTGTGTAGTATCACTGGAAAAGTGTGCCCTGGCACTGTTATATAGTTGGTGATCACAAAATGCTGTTTCACCTACTGTTTGCCTTAAATCTATGTGAATTCCTTGCCTTGGGCCATGACTCTTCCCAGCAACCAAGCACTGACTTACCTGCCTGGCTGAAAAGAGGGAATGGGTAAGAGAGGGATGGGAGAGCTGAGCAGATCAATTTGCTCCTAAGAAGACAGGAGAAAATGTCCTTATACAAAGACTTTCTAAATATTCCCATCCTTCCATAGTGATTATGGCTCTGAAGGAAGGTCTCCAGGAGAGCTACCTTAGGGCAAAGTAAAAATGGAGGGTTTGGAAATTTCCCCCAAGGATGAAGAGACTCTCTGGAGAGGGGAATGGATGGGCAATTGAGAATGATCACTAAGACTGCAGTCACACTTCCTCAGACAAATGCAAGGACCCCAGACTCTACTTCTATCTGTTTCTCAGACCTTTACAAATCAGCTTTTGATTGGCCTTGTCCTCATTCACAGAGTTTCTCTGTTACAAAACTCTGCAGGGTGAGCAGCACGTGCAAAACTGAAGAGAAAACACTCCCAAAACATTCCCATTGGGCAGTGGGGATGTGTTCCCTTCCAGTTCCATCTGCACTGGGTCTCCAGCTCTCCAAAGTGTCTCATATAAGTGGTATTGCTGGAATCCAACTCAGTTATACCAAAAACCTGTTGTTATTTTCAGTATAAATTCACTCCACTAAGTCAGATCTTGTTTAATTATTACTTATAAACCATCTCAAAGCAATTAAATTCATGAAGCCCAGCAGGGAGTGATTTGGGAGGAGGCAGAGCTTTGAAAACCAAAGTCAGGGGCTTTTACATCACACTCTCATGAATCAGATCACACTTTCTGAACACAGATAATGATGTCTGTTCTGCTGATGCCACCTGCTCTACTATAAGCAAATAAAATCCACATTACACAAGCATTCATAGTTTTACATTCAAAATAATTTTAATTGAGCTAAATCTTGGCAGAACATATACTAATATTATGCATTTTTAAAACATACTTCACTAAGCAGAACTAAGTAATTATGTCATTTTAAATACTGGCAGACTCGAGTTTGAATTTTTAATTTTTTCCTGTAGCATAATTTAAAAGCAGCAGGATGAAAAATGCAACCTCTCCTCTTCAAAACTAGCTTACCCAGAGACTTTGTAATGATTCTGTCTGCGAAGCACATCAGTTAGGAAGAAGTTATAAAACTCATAAGTTTTTAAATTAATAAGAAGTTCATAAAACTTCAATTCCCCCCCCCTGCTGCTGACAGACTCCTTGCCTGTATGGAATTCACCCAAATCTGCAATAACTGGGCATACTGGACAGCAACACATATCAAATTCATAATGTCAGTATAGTTTAACTTGATCAAACACAGAGGAATGTTTTCCAACTTGGACAGTGCTGGTGTTGAATGTGTAAGGAAGGGAAGCAGCACTGTCCAAGTGGTTGGGAAAAGAGGTGGGTTTATTTGTTAAGTAACTTTTGGAGCAGCTTTTTTCTCCACTCAGTTTTGAAGTCCTCAGCTACATAGACAGAAAAGTTCCATCACAGGCCCACAATGAGACACAGAGAGGCCCTGATTAGAAAGGAAAGAATTAGAAATAACAAGTACATTGACTGCTTGGCCTCTGCTCACTTTGGTTTGTACTGGAGCCCAGACAGGCATTAGGAGCTGAGAAATCCCAGGCAGCCTGTCCTGTTTGTGCCCTCCTTTTCCAGGAGAGACATCCTGCTGCTGTTGCCCACTAAAAAAAATTGAAAATATAGGTCATACTCACATATGTCAATGGGTTTGACTGACATCAAAGGCGACCACAGAGGTGTCACACCAACCAGCATCTTCAGCCACATGATGTAGGTGTGGTTGAGCCTCAGAGAGGGCACAAGACACTCACATGTGTCACCCTCAGTGCAGTCACACTGAGCAACCCTCACAGTCCCCTGGAGAGAGCTGGTGGACACATCTCCCAGGGACAGCTCCGAGCTACAAAGGGGAAAACAAATCATGAACCAAAGCAAACCATAAACCAAAACAAAGCAGTATTTTTTCTATATCTCAAGAGGTCTGTCCATCTGGATAAGGTTTATTTATTAAAAATAATACTAATTGATGAAAAAAGTAAAAATTGTAACTAATGGCTTTGACTTTGCTGCTTCTCCCTTTTGAAATGGTTTCCAAGCAAAGTAGTTAACACTATTTCATTAGAAGTGTTCCTAAGGCTTGGCTTTAAAACAAATGTGTTACAACACTAGATGATACCTGTAGTTCAGTCAGACTTGCTCCTGATTTCTGAAGGTCTCATTCCCAGATCCTTTGTTAGTTTACCTTCCAGTGGACTAACTGGCAGCTCCCTGCACCCTCCCCCTCGAGATTATGTTCTAATTCCTCTTCATGAGACACTGTAATAATATTGAAACAATTTCATATTCCTTCTAGCTTCTGCTACAATTAAACATTACAAGTAATAATATAATCATGGAATGGTTTGTGTGGGAAGAGACCTCAAAGCCCATCCAGTTCCACCCCCTGCCATGGGCAGGGACACCTTCCACTAGACCAGGTTGCTCCAACCTGGCCTTGGACACTTCCAGGGATGGGGCAGCCACAGCTTCTCTGGGCAACCTGTGCCAGGGCCTCACTCCCCTCACAGCCAGGAATTACTTCCCAATAACCCATCTAAACCTACTCTCCTTGGAACCAGCAGTTCTCAAATATTCTTTATTCTCATTTCTAATCCACAGATATTCTTCACGCTCTTCCAAACACAGTTCCATGTTTATGGAGTCCTGCAGGTATTCAGTGGCACAGGCCTCCCTAAGGTAGGGAATTTAAGAGTGTGAATAGTTTGTGGCCAAACTTCTCACAGCAGCAAAGCCAAGACAAATCCTGACAGTTAAACCACCTTGGATTCTTTCCTGCTTTTTATTTTTCATCCTTTAAAAAAAAAAAAAAAAGCTTCTGTTTTGAATTGTTCCAAAGTAATTTTTGGAATAATTTCTGTACAGTAAGGGTTTTGTTTTACTAATTCACAGAAAGAAATTGAAGTTCAGAGAAAAGAACCTTTCTGTACATTTTTTAAATAGTTTTATAGCTGGCATGACTCATTGGAACACTTGAATTCAGGGAGGGCAGAGAACTAAAAGAAAGGACAAGATTTTCTGTGCTTTTTTTGGTTTTAGTCAATTTGCTATCTAATACTTTTATTTGAGTGTAGAACACAGGGGACTGGGCATGATTCACTGCTTCTGTTACCATCCCCTGCCCTACTTAAAAAGGAAAAGGTCAAAACCAGAAGAATTATGGATTATGGGAAGAGAACCTGCAAAGCACAGACTGGGACTGCAGGAACCCCACTGGGGTCACTCCTGGCTCATCTTGAGTCAGGGCCTCATCCCCTCATCCTGCACTGACCAACACACACACAGTGCATCCCCCTCGGGTTTAGGATATTCTGAGGCTGAAAACAAGGATTTTTAGCACCACTCTGTCCTCATAGCACTGTGCTCTGCAGCAACCACCCCACAAGTTATGCAGGTTCCTATGAAGATGTAGTTTATGTTTATTAATGCTCCAGCCAGCCAATACTGACATTCCTAAAATCATTTTCACCAGGGCTCACAGACTTTAGGACACAAGAATTATGCTGATGGTATCTGGCAGACATAGAGCTTTTAAATTACTTGGAATTATTTTGCTTTTGTAGTTGTGGCTCTGCTTTTTTCTCCTGAGTTTTCTTTCAAAGACTTGGCAGAATTTTCTTTTGAGTTTCCCTGCTTTCTACTGTTTCTCACTGATTTTATTAGTCTCAGAAAAAGCCACAATCAATCCATAAGAATGTAGTCTTTTCATCAAACCATGTCTTTGATCTGACCTATTTGGAAACTGGTTACCACCACTCCACCCCCTAATCTTTCCTAATCATTATTTCAATTTTTAACCATCAAAATGAACTTATTTGCACCCAGAAATGGTATACAGGAGGAAAAATGGCAAAGGGTTTTTCTCCTTGGTATGTCAGTGTCAGTGCTACTGACTCATCAACCCTCACAAATTCAGGAGAGGTCAGTGCCCTCACAAACGAGAGGAGAAATTTGGGGCAGACTTCAAACAAGTCAAAGGCAGCATGACTTTCAGCTGGAAACATGGGACTAAAGCATAAGAAGAAGGAAAACAATTAAATTCTGCATGCTCTGAACCACAGAAATAATGCTGCAGCAAGGGCACGTGCCCAAGGTTTGCTTTCCTTCTGACTCCAAACCCTGTCACAGATTTAGTCACCACCTTAACACCTCCTAAATATTTTATATTTTGGTGCACTATTCAACTCTACTTCAAAAGGTGATGTTACCTATGCTACATTAATCTGTGGCCCTGTGCCAAACTTTGAGACTTTAAATGTCTTGACTGAATTTCAATCACATTCTTGCAACTGAAAAAACAAATGGCAAATAAAAAGTCAAAATTATTTTAGGAAGAAATAAATGAATTTCTGCAGTCCCTCTAATTTCAGGAAAGGTACATCCCATGCAGATAGCTATGAAATAAAGGTACTATTGTAATTCTGCTCTCAGTATTTCTATATACTGTGTTTGTGCAAGCACCACCTTTATTAGGAATCAATGGAGCTGTCCAGGGTTCAAGGATTTTCCATAAAAATATTCCAGTGTATTTGATACATAACAGCTCTAGAAAAATCCTTCTTTGAACAAGCTGCTCTGTTAAACTGCAGAACATCTGATGGGTGCTGAGCTCATGGGAGGATAAATCTCTAATGAAAGGTTGATATTCTCTGCCTGAGGAAGGCTCAGTGTATGACTAATGCACTCAACTAAGACACTAGCCTTGAGGCAAATGGGATGGCTTATCCTTAAAAAATATGGGAGTCTAGTCCCAGAACTAAAGGAGAGCCCCACAGGTACTTCAAATAAGTCAGAAATATGAATGTGGTCTATGCACCACCATCTGCTGAAAGGGCAAGTGATAATCAGTGCTCCAAACAAAGCTGGGAACATTCATCTGTGTCACTCCAAAGGGATCCCTAAGGCTGAGGCATTTCAGCTCATGGAATTAACAACTGGGGTTTATAACATTCCTAGAAAGATTGGTCACTTTTCGTAGACAATTAATCTAAACTATCTAATTTGGAATAATCTTTCCTCTCCCCAAGCCAAGCCAAGGGGAAGGTAATGCTCCATCATCACCTTTGCTTGAGCCTTCCCAGAACATGGCACTGGTTTGGGCAGAACAAAACATTTCTATTCCAATGATACCATTTACAAGCTGGAAAACTGTGGATGTGTAAAATAAGAGGATATTTCTTTAATGCTGAAAAAGATAAAAACTGGGAAGGACCCAAGCTTTTTTGTTGTGGATTCTTCTAGGTCTTTATTTTTGTGCATTGCCTGTCCTATATGTGAGAATTCTGGCTTGGTCTCCTGACTCCCAGGGAGAAACACATGCCAGGAATGCATATTTTTAAAACTGGGCATGTTTTCAAGGTATTTTGGCTCATGTGAATAAAATGTTAAGGTATCAGCAAGCCAACAGGGAAAGCTGTCACCTTACCAAAGTCTGAAATGCTTTACTAGCTGCTCCCCCAGCACACAGGGACCCTAAAGGAAAAATATAAATACAGAATCTGGGGAGTGAAACAAGTTCTCCAATGTCAGGGACTGCTCTGTATCTCACCTTTGCAGCAAAGAGGAATCAAACAGAGAAATGCCAGGAGGACTCTGATGAGTCCTTAGGGCCTGCTCTCCTAAATTGCATGGCACTTACTGAATTCCCTTCATAACACAAAGAACCTCTTCATCCCAGCTGAGACTCCAATCTGTTGTTCTATGGATGTTTGGCATACCAAAAAAATTCAATACAGAGATTAGTGCCCTGGGATCACTGGCAAAGATTATCCTCTTGCAGTTGGGACTGGATGGCGAAGTCAGATTTACTCCCATAAACACCCGTGTAATGGTATTTCAGAAATCAAAGTAATGAAGAACCCACTTAATCAAAACTTGATTTCAGCTTTAGAGTATTCTGTCAGCTAACCAACCATATTTATTCCTAGTTAATACATTTGGTTTCTACCCTGACTACAGGGATGATTTGTGGCAAGACATTTGTGGCAAGACACTGTTTTGTTAAGTAAAAGATATCACCTGTAAATTCAACTAAATCAAC
>JAWWLV010000005.1:1619625-1663234 GCA_035041135.1 Platyrinchus mystaceus
GGGGCAGCCACAGCTTCTCTTGGCAACCTGTGCCAGGGCCTCACCAACCTCACAGCCAAATTCTTTCCCAATATCTCATCTAAACCTACTTTCTTTCAGTGTGAAGCCAATCCCCCTCATCCTGTCACTCCAGGCCCTTGTCAAAACTACTTATCTTTTAAGTAACAGCACAAGTTTATGCCACAGCAAGCCCAGAGAAGTTTTCCAAATGGAAAGGATGAGCATAAAAAGCATAAAACCTTGATATTCATAAGTTATGGCTCTTCATTTATGCAGGTCTATCATTACTTTATAATCAAAGCATCATTTGAGAAGGCAGAACTGCCACCCCAGGGAACAGCATTGAGCTGGGAGCTCCACAGCAGCTGCTCATGGAGTGGGAGGAAGGAAGAAAGGGAGGAAAACTTAGTGGCACTAAACCCCCTTGGCTTTCCAAGTGTTCCAAGGAACACTTCTCTCCTGTTCAGCTGCACCAGTGGAATAGGCAGGAGGAAAATCTAATATTTCGTAAGATATTCCTAATTCTTTTTATGGTTAGATAGCTCTAGCTGTTAGAAACAAGCTTTGAAAGGAGGCAGAAGGGAATGATCTACAGAATATTAATTACAAGGGATTTTCATCCCTTTTTAAGCCTTCTCATGGCTGCAGGAGAGGTCCCAGGTAATTAGTGCTGTCACCATTAGTGAGGCCTGTTCCCCAAGGGCCAAAGTGCAATTTGGCAAGAAGAAGATGCTGAGTGCATTCAAGGGGGAAATTGCAGCAAAAATACAAGGTGGGCAAAAAAAAGTGGTCCTTCAACAAGCAGACTCTGTAGTTGAACTTCCATTTTGACATATCTATTTACTGGGCTTTGAAATAAAAACACCAGTTACTATAGTAACATTCACATCAGAGGTTGTACTTCTGCTGCCTCTGAGGTACAGAAAACCAATCTGCTCTGTTCACCTTTGTACTTCACTCCTGCAATATTTTAAATGACAATCCTGTTTTCTAATAAAGTTATTTTTCCTAAATATTTTCATTCTCAGCTTGGAAATTAAAGTACATTTGATCTAGTTTTCTTTTAAATGACTAAGCCCTGTGCGTGGGAACATGACTCCTGGTTCCAGGGAGAACAAGAAGAGTGGATGCAAAAAAGAACACTGCAGTATAGGGAATCCTCCCCATCCCTGGAAGTGTCCAAGGCCAGGTTGGATGGGGCTTGGAGCAACCTGGGCTAGTGGAAGGTGTCCCTGCCCATGGCAGGGGGTGGAACTGAATGGGCTTTAAGGTTCCTTCCAACCCAAACCATTCCATGAGTCTACAAAATAAGACAAATTTCGCTTTTCTAGTCATGCTGTAATTTAGTTTTCTCTTGTAGGAATCATGGTAAAATGACAGGTTACTATTACTTCCTTGGACAAACAGTCCCCTCAACACCTTTTATTTTAGCCTGTTAGAATGGCAAAGCATCACAGCCCATTCCAAGTTCTCCTCTGCTGCTCTTTCCATTTTTTTCCAGTCTCTTATCAGTAGATTTATTATCAAGTGCTTCTGTATCTTTGCTTTATTTCCACCTCTTTGTTTACTTTATGAACCCTATAGTGAGTACACAGGACAGAGCTCCTAATGCTCCTGAGCTTGCAGAGCCCTGGTTTAGTGCTGGAACACCTACCACACTTTCCATGAGGTTTTTATGGTTAAACCCTGTTCTTGCTCTGAAGAAGGAAGGTATTTACATAGCAAAATGTGACCCTCTTGGACAGATGAGGAAATGAAAACACCCAGGGTTCTCAATTCCACTAAACTGAGATCATGCCTGGACCTCACAGGAATTACAGCTGGAAAACACAGGGAGCAGAGGATAACAAAGAGTGAAGGTAACTCAGACACCTCTCCAGTGGGTTGACATGCTCTTTCCTTCTATTTTTCCACCTGATGACCACACATTTATATCAGATTGTAGTGAAAACCCTCATGGATGGGACTGTGGCACAGCCCAAATGCTGCTGGTCATGTAAAGTTATTCTTTGGTGATGTCATAACCATGAGAAAACCAGGATGTGCTTTAATGCCAAAGAAAAGCATTGTTTAGTCTGTTATCCCCACAATCCCTACCAGGATGAGAGCACCACTCAAACACATCTCAATGAGAAGAAAGTAAACACCACTACTTTTTCCCCAAAGGGGGTGGTGGTGGAAATCTATTTCCAGAAGCACTTTCTAAAACCTGGCACCAATCTGAGTTTCTCAAGTGTGTCATCGAGCCCAGAGGAGATGAATTCACAGAACAGAACTGGCAAGAGAGATAAATGGGGGAGAAAATGAGGAGGTATTTTGAATAAATGCCTTCAAGAAAAAAAAAAAAAAAAGCCAGGCCTTTTAGCAACTTAGATGGTTCTAAACCTGGCAGAAGTTCAGCTTGTGACATTCGCACACTCAGAGAAAAAAATACCCAATAAAATTGTGTAATTCAAACTTTTGTGCTTTTGGCTATGGAAACAGGATTTTACTTCAAGGGTTTATATATCAGTGATAAGTTTCAGCCAACACAAACCAGAAATTTCAGATACTTCATGCCCACAAGATGGGAAAACCAAGGAACGGCTGGGGGTGGAAGAGACCTTAAAGATCATCTACTTCATAGAAAAAAGCCACCATTTTTTCATGAAAGCTGGGGAACTTAGAGGATGGGGACAAGGATCCTCATCTACCTTGTCTAACCACCCTAAAAGGGAACAAAAATCCTAAATAAGAGAGAACATCACACATCTTTCATGGCTCTTTTCAGACACATTGTTCTTCCCTGAAATCAGATTATTTTACCTAAATATGAAGCAAAGTCCTACCATAGTGTGCCCACTTTTCAGCTACTACTAACCACAAGTTTAGACACTAATTTTAGGGTAATTCAGCATCAACCCTGGAGGATCTGGGTCTCAGTCTCCAAAATCTTGGCAGTATTTCATCCCTAATAAGATGCACTGTGATCAAGACCTATTAAAAAGCACATCTTACATGCATCCCAAACCCAGATGCACTGAGGTGATGAGACATCATGTGCAGCAGCAAAGACACTTCTGGCTCAGTAACTTCTCGGAGCCAGATCTCAATTTCAAAACATCAGGGAATATTCCAACATAAGTGGCCAATTGTTTTGGAAGGAAATCAGAAAAACAGACTGGGGAAAAAAGGTGGGGAATGGCTGGATCCATATGGTGAGATGTTGACATTCTGCATGACTTATTTTCTAGACAAATAGTAATGCGTGAGAAGGAACAGCATGGGGGAAAAATAAAAGGTTATAGAGTGTGTGGTAGGAAAACAGGAAAAAATGGGTTAGGAGGGGGAAGATATGGGAAAAGGCAAGAACAACAAGCACTGGACCCTGCCAAGCTGGAAATGATGTGTCCAGATAGTGCTGGCACAGGGGAGGCGTGACCAAAGGGATGATCATGGGATTCTGAAGGAGGGAAAGGGTCAACAGGGACAGAGTCCCCACAAAAGAGGGGTGAAGTCCCTGTGGAGGGGATGGTGCTGCCAGCAGGATGGGTGCCAGACCCTCAGGCTTAGGGGCTGGTGGGAGCACTTGGACACTGGATTTTGGAAATTTTGCCCTCTCCTTGGCAGAAAAATGGGAGCAGTAAGGCAGGGACAACACACTCAAGCAATGCCTGGGACAGCTGCTCCCTGTTGTAACAGCAGCCTTTTTTGGTGCCACGTGGATTAGCCTGGAAGCGGCACATGGAGAGGGTGTTCTGTATGGCTTAATTCCCACAGGAGAGGTTCCCTCAGACAGGCCCACGACCCTCTGCCTCGTGCTCCTGCACAAGGAGGTGAAGGCTAAGCCAGTGCTGATGTTTGAGGAGATGAGAGCAACAAGCAGGGAAGGGATCAGCTCTGTCAGTCTGGGTTCTTTGGCAAGGACCCCCCCAGACACCAGAACCCTGAAGTCTGGCTCTCTCAAGTCTGGAGCAAACACGAATTTCAGTCCTTCCACACACACAAATGCCCTGCTGGATGCTGAACTTCCATTGCATCACGAGACTAGACAAGAGCAGAAAAGATTCAGAACACACTCCAGCCTTTCACTTATATCACAGGCCTTGCAGCCTGTTTAAAATGTCACAGTTTTGCACATTTACAGACACTCTCCATGTCCAAACATCAAGAGTCTCCCTTATTGATTAGGTATTTGAGCCAAAAGGTCTCCACTTGAAGGGTGTCAAATGCAAATCTAATTTGATTATTCTGTTCAGACAGGCTTTCCTTCAGAAAGGTCATATTTAATCCAGTGTTATTCCATCATGGATCTGGCTGCAGAATATCTGAATTGCTGCTAATAATATGGTACCTATGAACTAATAATATGGTACCCATGAAAAACCCAACCAAACATCAGCTTTTTCCCCTCCACATCCCCACTTTTTACTCTTTCAACTCCAGTTTCTTTGTATGTGGCTTAAAGGAGAAAAAAATTACTATCAAACACGATTCATAAAAGTAACTCCAAAAGGTTTCATTTTGGGTCAGAAGTTTTGATGTCTAAATAGGAACAAAATAGCCTAAATCCTGCTCCAAATAAAAATACAGCCATAAGGAATGACCTATCACTGCAATTTAAAAGCTAACTGTTATCAACTTAACATGATTACTGAAAGTGCTACAGGAAAACAGGCATTGAATGACCCTCAAAACAAGTTTACCCAAAAAATTCCTCATTACCTGCCCACTGCAGACCAGAAAATACAATTATCTCCAGTAACTTGTACCACCTCACACAAACCTGAGAAGAGCTGGGTACAATAACATCAGGCACTGCAATACCAGACAAACAGGTGGAAGAATGATGGTTTTACCCTTTGATTTACTCACTCAAAGCCTTTCGCAGAGAATCAGAAGGTTCAGGATCTGTTTGTAAATGATCCCCCAAAACTGGCTTTACTTCTGTTTTAGGTGTAATTATTCTCATCACTAAAGGAAAAGGAGGGTGCAGAGGGATCAGTGCTGTCATTAACTGTGACTTCCATCCCTTGTCAGAATCAATCACTGCATAAACAGAAGATGAAACTAAAATTCAATTAACTGAGCCATTTTCATACCAAATCCGAGGCACACAAATTTTGAGAAACCGTTTTTGAACAAACCCTACCAGAGCACCTACTTTCAAGAATTAGTAAGCTGAGTTTAGGGTTTTATATTTAATAACAATTGTTCTATCCTGTACAGAGCTTAAGGAAAAAGTGTTTCTATTTAATACAGAACATTAAAACCAATCCAAATATGCCAAATCAAAGCTAGGGGAAAAGTTTAAAACTTTTTTAAAAATTAACAGAACCTTTAAGATTTAGCAAAAGGAACTCACTGTATAGTTCAGGATTGACTTACTTATTGATGCTGAAGTCCTCTCACTAATCAGTGATCTGTCTACCACTCTCATTTAGTCCAATTCAACCCCAAACAACTGATTTCCAAGAGCAAAGTTTTTCTGTAAGATACTCTGTTTTTTCAGTTATTTAGGTGACTTGCTGCAGGAAAACAGAATTTTCTGTTTAATGTAGACACCATGATTTTATTTTTAGTCAGATATTTTGTTCCATGTTCACATCTGAGCAGGATCTCAGACAGAATTCACTGAAACCACCAGGAGGTTTTTTGCTGATTTTTAGGGGATTTGGGGTTAAGCTTTTAAGTGAAGATAAATGGTGAATTTTTAACATTTTCCTCTACACAGGGGCAAATCAGGGATATAATCCAGATGCTTCTGCTATGCCAGTTGCACTGGAAGATGAATGAGATGTATCCTGGTATGGGATTACTGGCCTTATCTAGTAATGCTGAATTTGTATCACAATTAATACACAATGTCAAAAGGCACATTTCCTTAAGAGCATGTGTCAATTCCTCTGGAAATAAGGACTCAATCTCAAGGCTGTCCATACACCTGTTCTCCTTAGACTCTGGATAATCTTCACTACACCCCAAGGCGGAATGAATTTGTCCTTCCAGCCAAGCCCTCTGCTTTCACTCATGCATTTGACAGAAAAGTGGCTACAAACAATGCAATTTTGCATCCAGCACCTCAACACAAACCCAAAGTCAAGGCCAAGCCTCCCCCTTGGATGAGAGAACAAGTTTGAAAAGTTAGGCAGTGCTGTGGTTATAAAACGCAAAGTCAAATTTATCCTTTAACCAGGTTGTGTTAAAAAAAACCCAAACAAAACCAACAAACAAACACATAAAAGAAGCACTTGCTTATATGCTACTATAGGCTGTGGCTGCCCCATCCCTGGAAGTGTCCAAGACCAGGTTGGAACAACCTTGTCTAGTGGAAGGTGTCCCTGCCCATGGCAGGTGGGATGAGATGAGCTTCAAGGTCCCTGCCAACCCAAACCATTCCAGGATTCTGTGATACAAAAAAGTCCTGATTTTAACAGCAAAGACACCAAAAGGCAAATGAGGACAAGGACAATCAAGACAAGAGCACTCCAAAGGAGGAACTGGAATTGCCCAACTCTGGTTAAGGAAACTCATCTCAGAGGTGTTTCTTGATGCAGCTGAAGAAGTCAGTCCTTACACAAGAACACTGAATATTTTTAGGCTCTTTCTGTTAAAAACCAGTCAGAAGTCAATCATCATTCCCATCCAGAACTAATGAGTATTTTATGACATAGTTCTTTCTAAATTGCCACTTGGCTGCCCCTCCTTCCATCTCATTAACACCATCCAGAAATGACTCTGAGTTCTGGCAGGGCTGGCTTTTGGCTCAGCTTCTCCTGACACCCAGAGGTACCAACAGCTCAGCCCCATCAGGGCAGGGAACCCGGAATGGGTGGAATTACTGACTGCAGGAGCTTAAAATTAACTCTCCTAATCCAGAGGACCTTGGAAGTGCAACCACCTTTGAGCTGGTTTTTGGTGGAACGAGCTAAAGGAGGAGCAGGGAGGGGACACTCAGGCCCTACTGTAGGCCAGGGTTTGTTCAGGGATCTGAGGGTTCCAAGGGCAATCCCGTGAGTTCAGCAGAGGGCTGCAGTCAGGGCAGAGCTGCAGCTCAACACTTGGAGCTGGGCCCTTCTGTGCCTCCCTTGCAGGGCTAAAACTACTGAAAGGAGATGAAGAGAACAGAGCAATGATGTGACACAACCCTGTAAAAGAGGGACAAAGATATCAGTGCTGATCTTTAGGTGACCAAAGGGAGTTGAATAATCCCAATCCTGAGGATATTTGCTGAATCCTAATTAACTCTGCACATTAATCACTTCTGAGACTCCCAGACAAAGGCTGTGTATTTTGAAATTGTTTCTAATGACTATCTGTCCAGCTATTACGAGATCCTTGAACACTAAGATATTTTCTGCTGTAGGTTTTAATTAAACAGCAAAATGTTTGTTAGGAATGCAATCTTTTTTGAAAGAATGGGGAGAAAAGACAGCATGTTCTGGACTGGCTATGGTTTGTATTACCTGACTTAAAAGATAAAATTTACTTTCTGTGTGCATGAAAAATATGCTGCACTTAATATTTTAAAATGAAACTTAGAGCAGAGTTCTCTTTTGAGACTTATTCCATGGGAAATGGTTTTATCATTATGCAGTTGTTTGAAACATCTTAATGTCTCCTTGCAATCACTATTCAGTAATAAAAACACTGGCCACACAGGGTGACACTGAGTTGTGTTACTAGAAACAAGGACAAGCTGTTAAATCCTCTCCTGGGTGAAGTGTCCTGTGTTTAAGACAGGGATTTGTGTATCCAACATCCTGTGAGGCACAGCCAGGAGACACAGAGGGCCAGTGAGTCCCACAGTGACTCATGAGCACACTCAGATTGTCCTCACACATTAAAGGGTTCAGCACCCAACTGGATTAGGCCTTTCATCCCTCCTTCCCCACCCCAGTGATCCCAAATTCCCACCAACTTCCAAACTTGATCAGCAGCCATTAAAACAACTATTGCAGCTTTTGTTTCTGTGTGGTAGAAAGGCTTTTTTTTCCCCTTTAAAGATGAAAAACAGATAACAAAAGCTCCTGTTATATTGGGATGCCCAATATGCCCCAGACTTGGGCACAACAAAATGAGGAACAAATCTCAAGCCCAGATCAAACAGTCCCAACAAAGGGTAAGCAAGACATACAAATGTCACCATCAATCCTCCTGTTCCAAGCATATGCTTTGTAAGGCACAATAAATACAGTTTAACTTGTTTCCAAATCCTCAAGCAAACAAAAACATCCAAGCAGCAGCTGTCAGTTATTCATATTGACCAAGAAAATGAAAGCACCAGTCAGCATATTGGAAAATGAAGCTCAAAGCAGGTGATAAAATTCACTGACATTGAGAACCTCAGCTGAACTCCTGGATCTACCAGACACCAACATCCCTGCTTTTGTCTCAGCACTCCAGTTAGAGATTTCAGATTAACTCTATAAAACCTGAGCCTGAATACGATTTCTGGGGGGTTGTGCATGTGGTTTGTCTTTTTAACTCCACAAAAGCGAGTAGTTAATTTTATCAGCATTCTCCAGGAAAATGTGCAATTTAAAATACAATGTAACAGCAGTGAATGCCAGTTTAGCTGTCAGCAAGCAAGGGGCTAAGAAGGTCTCAGAGCACAACACCTGGGAACACTGCTGGAACTACATATTTGAAATTCCCCATTTTAACAGACAGCCCTGTTCTAAGTATTCCACAGTAGAGTCTTCCCTAAATGCAACAATTCAAAATCAAGGCTGTATTATGTGTAATTTTGCCCAATTATGTTCAATACATATAAATTATTAAACAAAGCCATGGGTTGATTGTCTCTTTGAAGACAATCTTCTTCCTATCCCCCTAGAATTTTCTGGGGGAAAACAGGTATGTTTTTAGAACTCCTCTCCTCTCCCCAGCAGTATCTACCTCCCAAGTGGCCACAAGGACTTCCAGGTGTTGAGGGCCAGAGTCTCCTGCACATGGAGACAAGGAATGATCATCCTCCTGGAAGAGGAAGCAGGGACCAACTAACCAGGCCATTAGAAAGATAAGTATCCAGAGTATTTGTTACAATCTAGAACTAGTCCACAAGAAGTAATAATTCCCCCCAAAAAGTGGAATACCTCCTGCTGAAATACTGGTCATGGGGAATAAACAACTGTGACCCATTTTTTAATACAACCCAGAGACATCTCAAACAAACCTCAGCATAAAGGACAAAAGCAAAACAATAAAACAAGATAAATACAAGAACAAGCCATTGGAGAAAATGTTTCTCTAAGAGTGTCCCAGCTGATCTTTAAAATTTAATCACAATTCACCAGCCAGAGCTTCCTTACCTACTTTATCAGGAGACACTTCCCTGCAAAGCCCTCCAGTACATACTGGTCACATATTGCAGGGGCCACTTAAACAAATCAATGACTCATTAGCACCTGGGGAGCATTCAGCTTAATGAAATAGCCTGTTCATTCATTTTTAGAGACCAGAAACAATCCCTGCAGAGTGAAAGATGTAGGATCTTAAAAGTCCTGCTGTGGTAGGATTGAGATCAGGGTTAGGCATCATTTTAGAGCTTTACATCATTGTCAGTTTAACAATACAATTTGATATGTGGTTTACCAGGACAGTTTGTTTAGGTAACTCCTGGGTATTAACGAGCTTTCATTCATTTTATGGGATTAAAGTCTGTTTCAAGGCTTTAGGAAGTTGCCTGAGGTCATAACAACTAGTTAGGAAGGTTACCAGCTTTCTTAGAGGAATGAAGAGCCTACAAAACCAGTGCCAGCCTGACCAGCACCCCCTTATACAGGTTTTTTTTTCCTTCAGCTAAACGTTTGTTGTCAGGAAACATCTCTGTTAAGTACAAAAACAAGCAACTACAACAAGGGTGGGAGGGATAGGAAATAAAAGTTACACCACACAGATAATACTCACAAATCCAGCAGCACGGTAAGTAAGGGAGCTCAGAAACCAAGCCTAGAGCCTGAAGTGACTCTGTGCCAAACATGAGCTGGGCAGTTCAGAACAGGATCCCCAAACATTCCTTTTCCAAACCAGGGCCAAGCCAGCAGCTCACTGATCCCAAAAGCAATACACTCACCTTCTCCAAAGCCTGGTTGCTCGAGGTACTGCTGGGAACACAAAGCTCCAGCTGTTGAGAACAGACACTCAGCCTTCTCCTGATAGTGGGGATCTCAGAAACTGATGAAATAACTCAGTGGGCTCCACCTTCACAAGCTCTGCTGGGATCAAACTCACCCAATTTAATACATTCACCACCTTATTTGCAGGAGAACTGACCTGGAGATGAAAGAGAGCTTTGACACCCTCTGCATCCCTGCCCACCAGTGCTGGCAGAGCCCAGACTGAAAAGTGGAAGAGGTCAAGTACTACCTTACATCCCATCTTTTTTACAGAAGGCTTTTAAAAAACTCACAGATTTACCATGTACTAAGAGATAAGTGATGATAATTTACCTGCATATTTAAATAAAGCCTCTACATCACATCCTACAGTAATTCCACCTTCATTGCTTCTGAAATTTGCCATTTATAGCATCAGGAAAGCACCACTGGATACACTTTACCTTTCTTCTCACCTCTTGGAATTTAAGACAGACAAATATTTAAGCATCAGATACGTTTATTAGACAACTCAAAAAGTCAGTTTTATTAGACAACTCAAAAAGAAAAGTAGAATGTATTTTAATGTCCATGTTTTAATACTTCATGATCTCAAGAATGTGGCAATCACAGAAGATAAAAACAGTGTTTACAAAAGTTCCAGAAGCTGCACTGCATTCCCAGTTACAGGAAACACAGAGGACAAGGAAACTTTCTAAAATGCAGCCACAGATTTTCAGCTGATTATGAAACACAGTGATACAGCCATGTATATGCATTCACAAAAAAATCAGCATAGTATGGAAATTAAGGCACTTTGGATACATAGTATTCACTTCCATATAGGAAAACAATTTCAGAGAAACCACAGTAAATTGCTACTGGAGGATGGTGACAGTATGCCCAGTACAAACCAGCAGAGCACCAGGTTTGGGTGAGTGAGTAAAGTTCTGGTTAAAAAAAAAAAAAGGCAATGAAATATTCTTTTTTACCCTATTTAATTCAATCAAATTTATTTTTACAGAGGCCAAGGAAGATTTCCATGATCTAAATACTGAAAAAAGACAATTTTAAAAGTTAAATGTAAGAAGTCCATGTGAAAACTGCATTCACATTAAGGATTAGTGCATGTAACTGTTTTAAAAGAATAAAAACAAAAAGCATTGACCTTCTCCATCCAACGTTCACCTGCTGATTCAGGAGGTCCCCACCAACCCCAGCCAGGCCAAGGGAACGCAACACAGCAGGATAATTTGGCAAAAAGCAATTTCTCTTCAGGGCTGCACTTTCTACTCCTCCCGTTCAGTTTAGATTGTCCCTGTTTCCTGCCTGTGGCCCCCTGTGCCACCAGCACACTGATATCTAACACATCTACAACACTTCCACAAATAATCATTCTCTAATTGAAAGAAAAATTCATCTCAGCTGGTCCCCCCCCACACTTTGAAAGCAAAACTTAGTAATTGAGTAGTTTTGCAGCCTTTGGTAGATAAATGCTAAGGAGTAAAACCACTTCAAAGTCCAACCCTAATCCACCAGGAGTTAAACAGAATTGTTAGCAAGGGCATTAGGCATTTATAGGATCAGGCACTTAAATTGGGTATTATTGTTGCTGATTTATTAATTTGAGTTGCAAATTCATTAATTTGAGTAAAAAATGCCATTGTATAGGAAAAAAAAGGTAACTTCTTCAAAAATCAAAGCAGGGCTTAGACATGGAAATGATATTTACTCCAAAGAACTTGGCTTTTAATTAGGCCAAATAATTCCCACAGGAGTAAGGTCCAGCAGATTTCATCCAGAGCCAGGAAGAAGACACTAAGATATATCTTGACAAGTATATCCTGCTGTACCTTTGATGTACCATTAACATCCAGGAAAAACTGTGCTTTTGTGTTAATTCTCCTTTTACCAGAACAACAGCCTGGACACCCTTGAGTACAGAACACAGCATTCCCCGGCACTGAACTATTCCCCTCACACACAGCTGATATTTCAATTTAAAACATGGAATTAACCTTCCTGAAACCTGATTTTCCATTCCTACTTGAGCCATATTCCATTACTTGGACCACAGAATGATTTCTGTCCCCACTATCTGAGTGTTCATGGAAAATCCATCCATTTTGAACCTTTGCTCTGGGTTGTATCAGAATCTCTTCTCACAAAACTACAGTAACAAAGCTTACTTTTCTAAGTGTGATGATGTGCATCTTTACCAGCATAATGCTATTTAGAAATATAGTGTTTTAATGTAACAATCTTTTTTTTTTACAGACAAAAAATAGTAATTGAATAAGTCTGTTTTAAAAGGAATGAGAAAAAGTCCTAGCCAGAACACTCAATTCTTTGAAATTCAGGCATTTCACACATAAAGAACTGAACACTAGATTGTGATTTTAAGTGTCCTGAGAGCACTTTTTCCTTTTGTGAACCTTCATAAGACAAGTAATGTCAGCTCTGAGCACTAAAATATATTATTCCCCAAATATATCCCCATTTGTTAAGCTGAATAGGGACACAGAGTATCTTGGTGGGGAGAAAAATATCTTTTAAATAAACATCATAAGTGGAAAAAAGGATTTTTAACCAGGGTTATTTCCGTTTGCTTTCATTAGGTAGTAAGAGTTGGCATAACTTATGTTTCATTTAATGTTATCAAGAAAAAAAACAATGCAATTACAATTCATCAGATGAAATTAAATATTAACTCATCCCTAATCAAAATAGAAAGATTGATCAAGTTAAACAATATCAATTAGGACAATCTTTATATTGTTCTACTTAGATTACATGGTTCAAAACCCCACAGGAATGTTGACCAATGTCACATGTATCAATGTGATATCAGTTAATACCAATTAACCCAAAAGTTAATGCATTTATAGTGAAAAACCCAGGTAAACCTCATTGTTTTGTAAACTTAAGAGGACAAATTTGCAATAGTAGTTCCAGATTTGACTGAATACTTTAAGCCAACTGTCACCACTGTCCCTTTGGCTGAAATGCATCATAAAAAAGCACGTTATGGACTGATAAAGCTATATGTTTATGCACCACATGTTATAATATCTATACATATACACAGGGTATGGTGAGAAAGGCTGCAAAATAGCAAATATTACCAGCACCAGAGTGAAGTCCTACCACTGCTCCCAGCTAAAGTCATCTCCTCTCCCAAACACAAGGAAAAAGCCTAAAATAGTAAGGAAAATGACTGCATTGCCAGCCAGCACCAGGCCACAGGCTCCCCATTTGATCTGAAATGCAAGGAAATGGAACAATCAAAGCAAATCAAAGTCCAGGGCAGATATTTCTATGCATTAGAGAAACTAAAAATACTATGAGAAGGTGCTAAAAGCATAAATAAAAAGACAAATAATAAATAATTCAATTTATGTGGCCAATAATTCAATTAGCAGCCACTCATATTGCTAATACAAAACTTCAACAGGGTAATGCTATGATGTAGAACAAAATAAAAATAATCAAATAACAATGAAAATAAAGAATATAAATATATAGATAATATAATCTATACATAATAAAAAAATACCAAATATATATAATAAAATAACCAAAATATTTTTAAAATAATAATAAAAAACACTAGCCATAGAAATCACTAAACATACCTAAATCAGAGAGAAATGTTGTGAAATTAGTGCTCTCCTTTAATTGCCATGCAACAAAATAAAAGATTTCCTTTCAGATAACTAACAAGCATTAAAAAAATGGTCTCAAAAGTAAATAGCCTCTTTTTTTTAACAATTTGTCCAACTGATTTTACTCAAATAAGCAACACTCAAGAGTTAAAGATCCAGCTGTGAATTAGAGTTCCCTCTTGTGGTCATTCTGCTTCTCCTACTGCCAGATCCACAACTTCAAAATCCAAGTGACAGGGAAACTGGACATTAAAAATAACCTCAAACTCAGTGCAAGAGTTGCAAGAAAAACTGAAAGACTGAAGGGGAAAAACAACACAACAAAAAAGGCACTGGGCAGTTTGGGAGACGGGACAAGGGGATTCTTTGAGTGGCACATAAATGTGACAAAAATCTCACCCCTGAAGAGCAGCTCAGAAAGCAAAGAGAAAAGGAGTTAAGCAGAGTTTCCTCAGACTCTGAGGGGCCAAAGCAAGAGCTGGGGAAAAGCTTTGAAAACCACAAGGGCAGTTCTGGAAGTTTGGCCTTTTATCTTTTAACTGATAATGGACTCCAGTCATCAAGTTTTCAGCATCCTAAATGGAGAAAGCAGACATTCCAAGATAAAAATAAGGAAGCTGGTGCAAGGAGTGATGCAAAGGATCATGAGACACAGAGGCATGAGATGGAGGAGGAGATGTTATCTTGTATTAGACCAAAACAAATCTAAGGGGAAAGAAAAACAGCTAAAAACTTTTCAGTCATGCAAGTCCTTCACTCAGGTCAAAAAGCAGCACTGACACAACTTCAGCAGATTGTTTTCATCTGAAGACATTAAATAATAAAATTAAAGACAGGATTTACAGGCAGCAACAGTGCATTTAAAGATTATTCTCAGCAACTGGTGTCTAAAAATAAAAATTAGCAAGAACTTACTGCTTCAACCCGTGCAAGGATTATTGGAAATCCAAAAGCTGAGACAACAATTCCTGTGGTGAAGAAATAGGCCAGTTCCCTGCAGGCACTGCTGGCAGCATCACTGTCATCACTCACTCTTCTGGCAATGAAGTGGGGAATGGGGCAGATGAAGTAAAATATCAACACAAACAGAGGCCAGTACACACTGGGAAGGGGGAAAAAGAAAATGTATAATCAGTTGAATGGATGCTTCAGTCAGAAAAATTATTGCAATAGCTCTAATCCTACTTTATAGATTGAAAAGGGGATTAGCCACAAGATTCCACCCAAAAAGTGACAATCCCACCTCACTTTCCCTGGCACAAGCACTCATAGAGCAGAAACCACCCCTCTCATGCAACCAGGTGTTTATTTCTTTTACATTTGCATCGCTTCGCTGATCAACTCTCACCACAGAGGGAAGAGGAACATGAGCAGGATAGGAGCAGCTTTCCCAAATTAGAGGGATAACCCAGCTGGCTAAAGGCACACCCTGGCACTCCCATCTCTGTGTCAGAGCTCTCAGGAGCCTCCTCTGCATTTTGAAGTGTTACAGATACAGAATCACAGAACTATAGAACAGTTTGGGTTGGAAAAGACCCCAAAACTCATCCAGTTCCAACCTCCATGGGCGGGGACATCCCAATTGGAGCCTTGTGGGAGGGTGGTTTAGAGAAGCAGGAAATTAAGGGCAAGGACTGTGCGAGGCTAAAAATCGCTCTTTAGCAACCTGGCACCGCGTTACCAGAGACAGCACAGAGCTATCTGCAGTCATTTCTTTTTTAATGGAAATGCGGATATCGGCTAAGGAAGTGGCCTTTAATCATAACAAACCGCCACGTGTCAAGAGCCAGGAAGTGGGGGACTGCTGGAAGAGCCAAACAGCTCAATTAAATGAAAGTAACATCTCAATTAACAGATTTGAAGCAGGAGAAACTCTGGGAAGTCAGCCGGCCCGCTCACCCGTAGTATTCCAGGGCGCAGCCCAGCATGAGGAACGTCAGCCCGATGGCTCCGCTGAAGGACAGGGCCACGAGAGCTGCAACGGCACAGGGCGGGCGGTGAGGTGGCAGCCGGGCAACCCCCCCGGGGACCGGGCACCTTCCCTCCGGGCACCGGGCACCGAGCACCACCTCAGCGGGGACGGGCATCCCTCCCACGGGACCGGGTACCACCTCACAAGGGATCGGGAACCACCTCCCCGGGGGCCGGGTAGCCCTCCCCGCATGCCAGCCGGCCGGCCGGCCGTTCCCGCGCTGAGGCGATGCGTGGACGCTCCCCGAGCGGGAAGCCCGAAGAAAGAAGAAGGAGAGGAGCTCTCGGTACCTTTGACGCCCGCCATGTCCGGGCTCCTGAGGCGACTTCCGCCTTCTGGCCACGCCCCCTCCTCGTCACGTGACCGCGCGTTCAGAAGGCGGGGCGGGAAAGGAGGTTCCCGCCCTCGCGCCGGGGGGCGGGGCCTGCTGAGGGAGAGGTGTCTGCGCGGGGGCTTGGGGTGGGTTCCCGCCCTAATATACGTGTTTATTTTATACACGGTGTTATAAATGCATATATGTGTGTGCACAGCCGCGATCTGAATACAAATGCACCGTTTTAAAGCGCCCCCGCCCCTCTGTCGCTGCCGTTTTGCAGGGTACTCCTGAACCCCGCTGTTTTCACCCCAAAAAATGGGCCAGAGCGCCCGTTTATCTCATGCAGTGTCTTCTCAAGGTCTGCATCATCCCTTCTGCTAATCCTAACACTGAGAAGGGCACGTGGTTTTTTTAAAGCAATATTTTTCAAGCCTTAGATTTTTGAAATGCCACTTTTGACCCCACATTTTTTACCCAAGAGCTGCCTTTTTGCCCCAAGAACAACCTTTTTGCCCCAAGAACACCCTTTTGGACCCAAGAACAGCCTTTTTGAGGGAGATTTTGGACAGCCCTTTGAATACTCCATCCCCAGAGAGCTTTTCTTCAGATACCTCCCCTCTCTGCCTCTCATTTCTTCTTGTTTCATATGTCCTCAATAGAGATTTTTTCCCCTTTTTCATTATTAATTTTAAATAATTTTGAGCCAAGAAGGCTAATTAAATCAGGCTTAAGCAGCTGAATGCTTCAAGTGAAAATTTTGGCGTTGCTGACTTGCCTGGCTATGGGTCTCTGCAGCACAGTAGCATAAGAACAGCAATGACAAGTTGTTTCCAAAACATCTTAATTTGGGAAAAGCACCTGGAATGCCAACCTATGCAAACCACAGGCAGCAATGACCACTTACAGCAGCAATACTGCCCCTGGCCAGGGCACACCACCCCTCACACAGGAGCTGTTGTAGGACTTTAACCTTGCGGGCTGGTCACAAGCACAAAACATATCTGAATATGTTAATTTGAGCTTTTTAATGTATGTACAAATGTTTTAGACCAGTCACAATTTCATTGAGTATATACCGTATTTACAAAAATTACAATAATTGAGTCAAACAGTAAACCTGAACATTGATAACCTCTGTCACTACCAGATATGACAAGAACTTTTTTTTTTTAGTTAACTATTTTTGATATACATACGTCCTAATACTTTCATGCATCCATAAAAACATTAGGGATGGAAGTAATCAAAGCTTAAGTGGCATAGGGGTTTTTTTGGTAGATAAAGTTTAATGATGGATTTGTATCTTGTGAAGGGATGAGTATCCAGAGTCATGTGCCATGACAAACTCCATACAAAGCTAATGTTGTTTTCATCATTAAAAAAGTAAGTTATAGTAATGAGATCCTTTTTATTATATAGGCATAGGTCACAATATCTACAAATGTGAATGAGAAACAGTAAACCAACAAATCACAGGAACATGATTCACATTCCAGTTATCTCTTTAAATAAGACAAGCACATACTGGATCAAAACATTAATAAATAACATCCAGTTTGTTACTATTATCTTAAGGTCTTTTATATAAAAGGAGACCTATGTGTTGGTTTCACATTTTCAGTTAATGGTAGTAAATAATGGACCAATACAACAAAAGGATGAGTTTTATACAGAAAGCAATGTACTTTGACACACTGTCTTTGCAGTAATAGCTTTGCCACTTGAAAATGTAAGTGCAACAAGTAGTGGATTGTCTTGAAAAACCACCAACTTTAAAGACTCACATCAGATGGCAACCTGTTCCTGAAGCAGTAAACACATTTTCCTGCCTGTCTGCTGAATATCCCTCAAATACAGATACAACATGTTGGTAAATAAACTACTACCTTTAGTAACTCTACAAAAGAATGCCAGAATTTGGGGTGAAGTTTGAATTTGAACTTGCTTTTTAACTAGGACATCTGCTTCAGCTTTAGCATCAGAGATATTTCCTTGTGATGTTACTGCTTTGGTCCAATATAAACTTTTAAGAGAATCAATTTGCACTGTATTTACCTCAAAAAATCAGACCTAGTCACCACAATCTGAAAGGTGAAGTTGCAACAGGTTGCAGCCTGCCAAGAGCCTTGGCCAAGTGCTCTGAAGCTGATAAAGGCATAAAGGTGATACAAGTGGGCTGGGAAAAGTCTTCTGAATCCTCAGGAGGGGGAAGTGTTACCTATAGACTGGTAGGTTTCTAAAACTTTGCAGCAGAGCTTTTATTTATTGATATTTTTGTGTTTGATGGTTTTAAGCTGCTGGTGAGAATTTCATGGGAAATGCAGTACATGCTCATTCCTCACTTTTACAAACATGGATTCACCCTTCCCCCCAAACCTGCTGTTTAACAAACCAGCCAAGTGCTGTTTAACATCAATGACTTGTTGCTTGCTTTAAAAGACACTTGCTGAGGAATTTCTTCTTCACATTTCACTGCTGGACCGTGAGGTGAAGTACAGGATTAATGCATAAAGCAGCGGGCAGCTGCCACGCTGACCTAACCCAGGATTCAGCTTTGGCTCTATTCAGGCAGACTACACTATATGAGCAATTAAGCAGCAAATGGTGACTGTTAGAAGTGTGTCTAAACCACATCTGAGCACTTAAATTTGATAAAGTTTGATCCAAACCCATTTAAAAAAATTACATCGAAGTTTGGGCTTCACCACCAGTTGTTGAATTCAACTGAAGTGTTGCTGTATCACATATCACACACACAAAAAAAAAAAAAGTAGGAAGTTCACCAGCTACACTGTGTTGGAGACAGAACAATTCCACCTTTTCCCAGTATGTGTTTTCTCTCATCCCACTGGAATCCAAAGAAAAATATAAAAGTTACAAGAAACTGTAACCACAAGGCTCTTGTAGGGTGAGCCAGGTGGTCAGAGTTCCTCTGAGCTCAGGATTCTTGAGACAAGTGTTAGGAAACCTTTCTCTTGTTCTTCATAATAAGTATTAGGCTCTTAGTTTTCTGAAACTTCTGAATTTCCAGCCAGAGTTTGGTTGTTCTGTGACATTTGTGACAAGAGACTATATAAGCACTAGCACGGGTCTGTAGTGGAGACTGAGAAAGTACCTAATACAAGGGTTTTTGCCCTTGGTTTTCAAATTCTGACCAGGCATCATTTAGCTCCATAAATATCATCTTTGCATATTGTTCATATGGCTGTCCCGTAGCCTGGAATAGAAACAGAAAGAGGGATATCACAGCTACCAAATCCAACCACACACAGCTGACACGTGAGCAAGGAGATTCCCAAGCAGTTACTGTTCACTTTCCACAAATTTACACTTATTCCTTGACAAAAATGAGCTACTCTGGAGGGCTGCTTACCTTCTTTACACCTGAAGAATATCTTTTGGTCCTTCTGCTCCTCAAAGCTCACAACCCCCAGATGTGACAAAGCACTCTCCCAAGGGCATAATAAATACAAGGCAGGCATGGCAAGAGGCCTTTTACCTGCACTAAAGGTGCAAGCCTTGGGGCAGCCTACAGCTTCCCAAGCCTCGCCCTGAAACTCCCAGGGCCTCCCTTTCCTTACAAGTCCTCACCATAGGTTGTTCCAGATGGAGTCACTGCACTCTGATCAGCAAGTGTAAGCAGCAAGACCATAAGCTGGGTGATCAGATAACCTGAATGTTCCATTTTAGGAGTTTGATTTGAATCTCCTTTAGCAGGCACAGTATTGTGGGCTGTTGTCCACCAGCAGAATGGCTGAGAGTCAAAGTGAGGGTGACCAAAGCTGAAGATCTGAGTCTCTGCTGCTTGGAGCAGCAGGTACCAAGTACAGTCTTGGGGCTGAGAGTGGTTACAGAATCACAGACTGGTTTGGGTTGGAAAGGACTTTAAAGCTCATCTTATTCCAAACCCCTGCTATGGCAGGGACACCTTCCACTGGACCAGGTTGCTCAGAGCCATATATAACCTGGCCTTGAACATCTCCAGGGATGGGATGAGAGTCCTCAGCTTTCAGAAGTCATCAGAAATAATGAGCTACCTTTTACTAAGCTGTTTGCACAATAAATTCAGTAATCACACCCCACACTTTATAACAACAATGTCTGAACAAGTGAAAGTAGGAGCGCCGTACCTTGTCGGGATGAACGACGAGCACTGCCCGTCGATACACCTTCTTCACCTGCTCTGGTGTCACAAGGTCTGCCATACTCACAGGTTTCCACTTGGTCTCCCCTGCCCACAACACTGTGTGCATTGTGGACAGCAGGGCTCTTATATTCCTCTCTTTCCCTTCAATCCATTCCAGAACCTGGAGAAAGGAATGTGAGTCTCAATTTATGCCTTACCTTAGATATTCCACTAGGACAAAGTTTCTTCATTTGAATAGCAATGACTCCAAGGAGGAGCTTACATTTCTTTCCATACTTTAGAAAACCTTTGGAAGACATTTGTCTGTCTCTAACTGATCATTAATTTTTATATCCCTGCTAAAAATACTGACTTGGTTACACTTCAGTCATTAGATGGAATAGTCAGAAGTTGTGGTTTCATATTTCAAACATAGAGCAGGACAGACTAAATTTCCTTCCCTTCTTAATAGATTTGCAGTTTGGCAATTTATTGAGGAGAGATGAGAGAATTCCAAAGCAGGCAAGATTAATGAGGCAGAGGATTAGTTCAATTAGCTGTACCTGCTAATCAGGGCTGGAGTGATGTGGAAGACCAGCAGCCCAGACAGTAACACTGAGTAAGGCACTGCTGACATGGTCTGGTTGAGGACAGAAATGTAACCTTGGGGTTTTAAATCTATTCAGGAGAAATGATACATTGACTGTAAAACCATCACCAAGAATTTTGCTTACTTTTAGTTTTTCAGGGTCCATCTCTTTCGCCATTTCTTCTTTTCTCATCTCAGCTATTGTTTTGGGGCCCTTCTTGTCCTTGTGAGCATTAAAGCCTTGACCAGATAATAGATCTTCGAAATCTGCAGACACTTTTGGCTTTGAATCTTAAAAAACAAGAAGATTTGAAGTTGTTATCACAATATGGGTGTATTTAACCCTGGTTTTCTACCCAGGCTACCTCCCTCAATCACATTAACAATCTCCCAGTGCTCATGAGCGTGTGGATTCTCATAGAAGATCTTTAGGCTAATTTTACTTTTGAATTATTATTATTATAGAATCACAGAATCAGAGAAAGGTTTGTGTTGGAAGGGACCTCAAAGCTCATCTAGTCCAACCCCTGCCATGGGCAGGGACATCTTCCCATGGATCAATTTGCTCCACGCCCCATCCAACCTGGCCTTGAACACTTTCAGGATTGTTATTGAAGGCCATTTGGAATACAGGATTTCCTAAATAACAGCACACTTTAGAGTCTAGGACAGGATATATCATCAAGTGATCATTATGATTTACTTGCTTAAATAACCTGGAAAGGTGTTTGAGCATTATATCAACACCAGGAGCCAACCTGTTGGATGGAACTCCGTGGCCCTTACCAACATTAGCGGGTCCTTTCCCCCGTTCTCCCTGTGCTCCAGGCATGGCTGAGAAGCTCACATTGTAGTTGGGTTTGTTCTGAGGGGAGGCGTGGGGCACGCTGGGCTGGGCTTTGGGCTGAGCCTGCTGCCAGGTGTACCCAGCTCCCTGCTGCCAACCGCTCCCGCCCATGGGCTGCGGCGACGGCTTCTGTGGCGACGGCGGGAACCCCCCGCCCATGCCCGTCGGTGTGGTCGGCTTGCTGGCAAAGGAAGGGCCACCTGCAGGGAACAGGGAAAGGAGAGATAGTGGGTGTTACCAACAGGGTATTGACTTGCCTTCCCAAAAGGGAATCTAAGAAAAATCCCCAAGGTGTCTGGTTTCAGCTCTGCTGCAAACTTGGTTTTGCAACATCAAGCAAAGCCCTTCAACTTCCCTGTCGTTGCTTGGTGAGCTGGTTAAAGGACAGCACCTGCCTTGAGGATTGTTCAGGAATTGGAGGAGTGGGTGGTTGGGGAAACACAGGGAAAGCTGTGTGTAGCTAACAAGGAGTCACAGCTCTGTGTGTATGGTGGCAACACAGAATCATAGAATGGTTTGGGTTGGAGGGGACCTTAAAGATCTTCTAGTTCCAACCCCTCTGCCATAGGCAGGGACACCTTCCACTAGACCAGGCTGCTCAGAGCCCCATCCAACCAAGCCTTGAACACTTCTAGGAATGGGGCAGCCACAGCTTCTCTGGGCAACCTGTGCCAGTGCCAACATCCAGCTGACATGTGTTGAAATTCTATCTCCTCATGCTGTGCTGATGTAATACCATCCCACAGAGTTGTGTGTTCCAGCACCTTATTACTTTAGGGGGTGCTTCTCTGGCTCTGTTTGGGGTGGGAGGTAACCAGTGTTAATGTTTTATTATTTGAGACCGACATCCACGCTTGACTCTGAGCTCTGAAATGTGTCATGGAAACTGCATTAAGTGCTTTAGACTTAGTCATGAACAACAAAAATGTGGTTAAATGTCCTGGGGATGCCAAGCCATTTGTTTTTAAACCCCACAACTTTCCTACAGAATCCATGCTTTAAAAGCACCTCGATGGCTCCAACATGGGTCTTGGCAGACTTTTTATTTTGCTCCTGCAGAGCAGCTTGAGATCCAGCAGAGGGAACTGGGAAACCTAATTCCAGAACCATGCTGGTACTGACGCAAAGGGGAAAACAAACATCAGACAAAACCACAACGGCTCCAAAGAGCTGAGGGCAGTGACAAAGGGAAGAAAAATCTATTTACCAGAGTCAGAGAAGCTGACATGCTGGGGCTTAAGGAAAACTTCAATAATTTCTCAGAACTGCCTATTTAACTCTGGAGTTGAGGGTTTGCTGATTGTTTTATGTGATAAAATGGGGGAGAAAGGCTTGTCTGTGATCAAGCGAACAGCCCTTTGTAGCCAGGAGCAAATACTCCACCTTTAAAAAATACTGCAAATTAGAGGCAGATTAATGAGGTTCCACAAGTTTCCTCACAAAGCACAAAAATGAGCCGTCTAGAAAGAAACAATTCCTCAAGAACCCCAGTAGCTTTGAACAGCCTCCCATGCCTGTTAGCAGCAGTTCTCGAGCCAGAGTTGAACACAGAGCATCCTTAGCCATAGTCTGTTTAGACTTAATAGAAGTTATGCTTTGCAATCCATGGAGGTCCCAGCTGAGGTCCCAGCATGTTGCCAGCAGATTTTTTGACAGAGGATCAAGAAAACCACAGATTTGTGAGACCTTCCAGAGAATCAAACAAGAAGGCAAAGCTTGACAGCAGCACTGATGTGCAGGTAGGTTGAGAGGACCCTCACATACCAGGCTGTTCAGCCTATTTCTCTAAAAGAATGCTGGTAATTTATTCTTTTATTTACCTAATAAGAGATGCAAACCTGCTAAACTCGCTCCAAGAGTCCCCAGGTCAGCAAACGGATCCAGTGTTTGGGGTTTAGGCTGATGAGTGGGAGTGCTGTGGAGGGATCCTGTAGGACTGGTGGCAGCAGACTTACTTCCCATTCCTAGGCCACCTTAAAGGGAAAATACATATATATATAAAACAAAAACTCATTTTTTATCCCTGTTTGACATGAGTGCAGCTCTTACCACTGCTCAGTCACATGATATTTGTAGACTGCTATTAAAACTGAGGCAGGTTCCTAAGCAGTCTCAGCTCAGTGCTGGCCCAGACTAGTTGCACACCCACTCACAATTAGGCTCAGCACAGGAATGTTCCCTAGACTGTCTGCAGTGACAGAGTAATTATGATAAAAGGGTATATTTTAAGAACTAGAAGCCTTCAGGAAGCAACTTTGGTAGGACATACCAAATCCCAAGATTAGAAAGAATTGTGCAACTATTTAGTGGCATCCCAGGAATGCACAGCACTTCCCAGGTCCTTCTGGTGGCTCTGCACTGGAATGAAACACACCTATGTACACCCTCACCAAGCACCTGTCTGGCTCTGAGGAAACAAACCCAGATTTTTTTGAACAGAAGGAGTTTAGTAGTCTTTAGTCAGATCCTCACCTGGATGGCTGGGAGACCAGGACAACAGATACAGCAAACTTGCTGCAGTTCAGCTGAGATAACTGACATATTCATAGAGGTTTTGGTGTGTTCCTCAAAGCTTTAAGCAGCAGAAAGAGGGAGCCTGTTCTCTGCAGTCACTGGCGGCATTTTCCCTCTGCCTCACCTCTCTTAGGGCTCCTTAAGGTTTGTATTTGCTAAACACCCTGAATTTTTATGATACATACCTGCTTTGTTGGGCCAGTCCCAACCACTGGAAACATCTGGTTGTATGGAAACTGTTGGAGTGCTAGAAGCTGAGGAGAATGGTTAATATAAATATCTCGAAGTAGTACAGGAAAACCAACATAATCCAGTGTCTACTAAAAGATACTTGAACTCTATGAACAAGGTCTACAAACCTCTAGTGGAAGGTGTCTCTTCACATGGCAGGGGACTGGAACTGGATGATGTTTAAGGTCCCTTCCTACCCAAACCCTTGTAGGATTCTATAAGTCCAAGAGCAGGGGGCAAAGAGCAGGGAACACACTATTGTGTCCATCCACGTGAACTTCTCCCCCATGATGGGCATTACAATTTTATTGTTTTTTTTCTGATCTCGTGCTATAAAGAAGTGGGGAAGGACACAGATTTACAGTGCTCATTTTATGGTAACTTTGGCCAGAACCCTTATATACTTATTTATAAAATCTTTCCTACCAGAATAACACATGGGGGGTTGTGTTGCTGAATACATCTCAACCCAATGGTTGAGATGGAAAAGGGCAAGAGAAAACAAACAAAGCAAAGCAGCCCACACAGATGCAAATCAGAAAGGACACACACAGCCCTTCCTTTAACTCTGTCTCACATAAAGCCTGGATGTCTAAGGCTTTCACCCTGGCAGCATTTCATTATCCACAGATACCAGCACTGTCATTTAATACCTCACCATGCTGGGATGCCATTTAAATTGCCTTCATTAGTGCAGCCAGCTCCAAGTGTGACCCTATGTCTTATTCACAGAGTGAATATCCAGTACCCAAGTCTGGCAAAGCAAGGATGTGAGCAGTGCCAGCAGCACACTACTTTCCTCCTTGGACATTTCAGCTTTCCAGGGAGATGGTTACACCCAAAGGACATGTGTTAGATGATCAGACACAAACAAATCCATTTCTGAATGTGTTTCAGAGAAGGTTACAACATTAAATTTTGGCATGGGGGGAGAAGGTTACAACTTAGAAACGTTTCAAACAAAGAGGAGAAGAAAGTCCAATAAAGGAAAAAAAATTCCTTCTCTTCACATAAGAGTCAAAGTCAGTAGTGAATTTGGTCAGGGTTACTATGGGATCTAAAGAAACTAGATGCCTGTAACTAAAATCACCAAAGGATGTGTGTTTTCTCTAGCAGGCCATGCTGTATTAAGTCAATTAATGGTAGTTTGGTTCATGTGAGACCTCACAGCCACAGGAATATGAGAGCAGACATTCTTCATGGTCTCTTTTTTTATTTATATAAATAGCTTATTAATGAAGTCTAAGACTTGAGCAAAACTAGGCTCATCGTACCACACTTAAAATGATGAAGTCTGGACAAAAAAAGCTCTTTCCTGTTTAGTGGGGTTTCTGTGGTTTTGAGCCATTTTATGGTGAGCATCAGTTTGTACTTAGTGGCTCCATGGCTATTTAAAAGCAGCATTTCACATTTATTTAAATATAGAAGAGCCTCCCTCTCTTACCCACGTGAAAGGGATCACTGTGCACAGTTGGTGAAGGGCTTCTTGTGGCTTGAAGGAAAGGATCCCCAGGGACAGCAGATGAACCAAGGAAGGAACCCAGGAGGTCGGGACCTGCTTGCTTGGGGCTGCTTCCAAATGGATCAAAGGCAGTGGCTGTAAAAACACATTTGAGAAAACTATATTATTAACTTGTACAATGAGTTGGCTTCAGGGGAAAGACACTGGGACATGGAGAATAAAACCTAATACCTGCAGAGAGCAAACCGGAGACAGTGTGAGACTGGGGGGGAGCAACTGGAGGGTATCAGTATCCCAGCCAAATTCTGGGGTCCTAGAGAGCCCTGTGACTTGGTCAGGGCAACACACTGCCCCCATCTTTGGTTTCCAAAGAGAGGGGTTGACTTTAGGAGCAGGCAAAGTGAGTATTTAAGTACTCAGACACTTCAACTTGCACAAACTGCCAGTACATAAATGGATGTTGAGGGACAACCTGGAGCTTGGAGTTAGTGCCCTGATGGAATTCCTGCTTCTTCTCAAGAGCTGAATGAAATTCAAGATGATTTCAGGCTGGCAAAGGTTACCAATGTTGGGGGTAAAAGGGTAAAATTTTAGAAATGCTTTAGAATATAACTGGTATCTTTCCCACAGAGCACCACTTGTTACAAAAATCCAGTTCTTCTCAAACTCCATTTTTTTATTAATTTTCTTAGTCATCTCTCTTTCATATAAAAACCCCAACAAACCCAACCAAAACAAACTCCTGTGAAGTCACTCAGGTTCTTACTTGTCAACAAATTTAAGGTAAAAAGCATCCTGAAGAGAGATGCAATATATGCTACTGTAAGAGAGACACAATCCATACAAGCTGTGCACTGTGATAATGATGCTACTCATTACTTATGTTTCTCAATCAATTACTACTCTCATCTAACAAGCTCTTATTTTTTCTTTCTTGGCTTAGAACAATTTAGCTGTGTGATCCTGGCTCTACAAAGCACAACAACAATACCCATAAATCTTTTCCTGATCTGTTACTGCACCTCTGCCTTGTGAGTTGTGTCTGCACGACCTTCCCACCCCAGGGCAAAAGCCCCAGACTGAGCCTGCAACAGCCACAGCAAGATGAACCTTCTCCAGGTAAAAGTGACTCAATTTCTTCCACTGAAACTTGTATTCTTCTCTGCTCTCTTTTCCCTTCCTCTGTTCACTTAACCCTCTGAAAGATCCCTCTTTCTAATATCTATCCAACCATTCCTTCTGCCTGCCTGGTCTCAGTCTGTCTTGGAAGAAACAAAAGTTGTGTATTTCCTAGTCTGGGATCAATATGACAGCTCCAGACCCACTAAGTTAAAAGAGAAATTAAATTCAAAGTGCTATGAGTCTACCCAAAACCTGAGGGGATTTTTTTTTTTTAAATTAACAAGCTCCTCATATGCATTATTGGACACAAAGGAAGAACAAAACTGAGTATCTCCAGTGGCTGTCGGTGTAAGGAGCCACCAAACATTTGGGTGTGCTCCAGTAGAGACTTTAGGGAACAAACTTGTTCATGTTCTTGACTGTGAAGATGCACCAACAGAGGCTGGTCTCTTGGGATCCCCCACAGCTCTTAATTTTCACGAAATGGGGATACCCAAGAGGAATCCCAGAGTCCAGAGCTGCTCACTCAGTGGGTTCTCAAAGCACGTGTCCCGGGTCCCACACGGCACAGCCACCATTACCTTCTCCCACCCTTGGGGACGGGGACGGGGACGCTGAGGCCGCGGAACGCCGAGGAGTTGACTGCACAGATCCAGGTCCCCCCACATGGAAAACCTCCTCAGCAGCAGGCTGTCCACTCTGACTCGGGGCACTCGGCCCTCCAACCCCAAACAGATCACTCAGCAAGTCTGAGTTAGAGGGGGCAGCCGTGGGCTGTGAGGGAAAGCTCTTGCTCGTAGGGCTGCCATCCAGGCCCAGCAGGTCCACATCTTCAGGAGGGGGTGGTGCTGGAGGTTCTTGCTGCTTTTTGCTGTGTTTTGGTGTCCCGTGGGGCTTGTCACCGCTGGCATTACTGTGCTGACTGGAAAGGGACAAGAGTTCGTCATCTGACTGTTCGCTTTCCTCATGCACCAACGCTGCTCGATCCTCTGAGGTGGGGTGAGAGCTACTTTTGTCAGATTTCTGATCTAAATGATGATTAAAAATAAAATTAGGTATCTGTTAGTTGTGTCATCACAAAGGTCCCATAAAAGTCAGCTTACAAGCAGAACACAAAGCTACTGAGAATATCACAGCAGTGTTTTGCTGCGTTTTAAAATAAAACCTGACAAATTTCTTCCCCAAAAGGGGTGTCCAGCCCTGGCACAGGCTGCTGAGGGCAGTGCTGAGTCCCCATCCCTGGAGGGATTTAAAAGCGATGTGAATGTGGCACCTGGGGACATGGGTTAGTGGCGGCCTCGGCAGTGCTGGGGAACGGTTGGACTTGATGACCTTAAAGGTCTTTTCCAGCCTAAATGATTCCATCATCCCTTTGCAAAGATTAACCTAAATTCTATCATCAAGGTTTATTTAAAGTTTTAGCAGCAAGGAGGCCTAAGGTGAAGCTTCACACTAGAATTATGTCAATAATCACCATACACAGCACAGGCCAGCGATGTCTGAAGAGGACATTGTGGGAAATTAATTCCCACTCAGTTGCAACATAAGGGTGTGCCCAGCTACAACACTGTGATCTAATGGGAAAGACATGCTACAGTGGGATCCTTCAGCCTGACTCTGTGCTCCAAGGAGGGGGGAAAAGGGCTGTTTATCTTGTTCAAAGCAGATTTTACTTTGAAGACCAAGCCTGTGTACCTTGCCAGCTGAGAGAGGAGAAGAATGCACTCTGCCCAACGTTCCTGATGTTATCCTGGGGTGAATCCGTGGGACCTCTGCCTGCAGCACAGAGCACCAGAGACATACAATAAGCTAAACCAAGCTCAGCCTGTAGGTAAGCATGTAAATGGATAAATCTCTGCTGCCCTTACCTGCCAAAGCAAGAGTGTCCTGGTGCTCCTGGTGAGAGGAGAAGAGGATGGATGGATTGATGTCTTTTGTCGTGAAGTTCTCCCATGGGGGAGTTAGTTCAGTTTGTCTATCTGTGGACTGTATTTCTATGTCCAGTATAACATGAAAGAGCTGAGGATATTTGTCTGGAGAGTCACAGGCATCCAATTCAGGCCTAAAGGGGACAAGAGTGGTAGAGTTTTAAAGGGAAGAATATTTAAGGCAAGCTATATAAAGTCTTTCAATATATGCAGGCACAGAGACTTCTCATATTTCATCTGTGACTGTTCTCACTCAGGCTTCATAAGGCTTTTATGTGGCAGGTATGATTAATGTTTAGCTTCAGATAGATACTCACTTTGTGAATTTTAGAGTGGTTGTTCCCAGGGCTATGAATCCAGTATGAAATTGAATTTGGAATATTTGTGTGTTGGTCATCTGAAAAAAACCCAACAGAAAACGAACTGCAGAGTACCAGACTGAACAAGTGCTTAAATTCATGAAATTAAAATAGCTGTTTATATGCAAACAGTTAGTTAAGACTACCCTACTACCAGCTACTATATAGACTAATCTTAACTGCTGCATAAGCTAATTCATTCTGCTTATTCTACAGGCAGCAGAGCTTTTCCTTCTCAATATTTCTAAATATTCCAAATGTTTCCATCTGCCTTAAACTCTGCTGCTGCAACCTCTGTATAGCAGAAAGCCTTCATAGCCTTCAGGTCCCTGCTTCTCTTTATTTCTGGGATCTACTCATCAGTTTTGCAATTAAATGAAACTGTTTCCACAGTTTCATTTAATTAAAATATTTTTATTTATAAATAAAAGAAATAAATAAAGTAAATTTTATTAATTATTAATATAAATAATTAAATTAAAATAGGGTTTGGAGCAATAGGTTTGGACGCCAGGAAAACACAAGATCCTTTCACTTGCAGTAGAGGCTTCAGGAAAATATTATCTGTACAGCAACCAGCACCGATAACAAATGGAGAAGAGAAAAACATTCACTGGTCACTCTGCCACTTGAATACTAAGGTTTCCAACATATAATCAGGAAAATTATCAAGATCCCATGTTTAGCCACCTCGTGGTTCCCACATTGCCTTTACCACACAAGAGAAGTTAAACAAGCTCCTACTTTGGCTTGCAGACGTCCCCCAATGGTGGATCTCATGTGGTAGACAGAAACAACAACGTCTCCATGGACAGTGGCTCCCAATGGAATTAGGACTTTCCCTTCTTGCACACGGTATTCTCTTCAAGGGAAGAGAAGGAAATCCATAGTTAAGGTCCCTTCCACCACCCATCATCAGGGTCAACATAAAACTGTCATCTCCTTCAGGGCAAGCAGGGAGAAGGATCATTCAGTGCTCTGCTTGGTGTTAGGGTTAGCTAAAATAAAAATATTTCACAGGGGAAACCAGGCACTAACTAGGCACTAACTTCCAATTAATTTCAATTAATATCTTCATTTGTCAGGCAGCCTGGCAAAGTTATTAGACACGTTCCAGCAAAATGAAGCTCCTAAGGATGGGAGGAGGTCACAGAACTCACTTCATCCTCTCATACTCCTGGGCAGTGGTGAGGATCCTGGTCTCTCCACTGAGGATGTCGCAGAAGGGCCGGCAGCCGTTGCGTTGCTTGTTGAAACAGGGGACAGGGCTGAGGGTGACTGACTTGATAGTGAGTGGTTTGCAGTGAGGAATGATGGGCTTGTCTGCTATTAGATCACAAATATATCCTATGTACCTGCAGGCAGAGAAAGCCAGTGCTGAAATCGACATCCCAGGTGACCAGTTTCTGTTTCATACTCAAAGTCTACCTTGAAATCCAGTGAAAGTACCGTTTTTCCACGGGCCCAGGACAGTTTCCATGTCCTCCAGCATCCTTGCAGCTGGCACAAAACCTACACTTCTGCTCCTGTAAGGATGCAGCTGACAGAGGAGAGGGATTCACCACAGGTTCATCACAGAATGGTTTGGGTTGGAATGGACCTTTAACAGTCATCTAGTCCAACCCCCCACAATGAGCAGGGACATCTTCAACGCAAATAATAGAATAATTCAGGTTGGCAGAGACAGCTGAAGTTCACCTCTTCAGCTCTTTGCTCAGGGCAGGACCAGCTTCACAGCTCTATCTCAGAACTGGGTTATGTGCTGGGGTAATATCCAGCCAGGAATCTCCAAGGACAGCAATCCCACAGCCACTCTGGACAACCTATTCCAGCACCTGTTCACCACTTCACTACTTATTTCTGAGGTGCAAACTGGAGTCTGAACGCGTGTCTCAGCCTGGGGCTGGGCACACAGTGCCAAAACACACATGACAGGGACTCAGGCAGTTTTTAGCAGGAAGAATACACCTCATAGAGTTTAGTCAGGATCCTGTACCTCCTGTGAGATGGCCACAGTACAATTCCAGGTCTCTTTGTGTTCAGTAGCTGCATGGCAGGGCCAGGACTAGAGAAGAGGTGACAGAAACAGAACATGGCACTGACCAGAACCGCTGAGGCTGCACGGCCGTCCTGTCAGAAGGGACAGGGGGAGAAAAGTGTGTGAGTATCAGAGAAATCCTTAAAATTCCAGCTCTCCATCTTTCCTTATATCACAAAAAATCATTTCTCCAGAAAGACTAGGATTGAGATCACCCAGCTGATGAGGATTTTTCTGTTCTGTGTTATTTGTTTAATACCCAGGACTTCAATGACTGGCACTGGCCTGGACCAAAGTTAAGATTATATCCAGGGAACAGCTAAAGCTGAGGATGCTTTAAACTCAGTTGTAAAGCCCATAAGTACATTTTGTCTGCAAATATTGGTGTTTCATGGCTGCTCTCAAACTGTAATATTACAATTATTTCAAACATAGGCCTGGAAGTGACTACAGGGATCAGTGTACATCCATCCCACAAGTGCAGGTACTTGTCTAGGAGAATTATCCTGGAAGAGTTAATAAACAAAAAAATCCAGCCCAAGGCTCCCTCACCCAAACACCTCCACAGCCCTCAAGCGACAGAACGTTCCTTAACAAGTCTATGGGGCTTTTCAGGGCAATTAAGGATGAAAGTACATTTGCTGAATCAGATTGATGGACCAAAATACAGACAGAGCAGGAGAAAATCAGTATATGCCCAGTGCCCTGGATCCCTCCTGTACCCAGGAATATAGGATGAGTCATATGGACCCTACCCCAGCTCTGGTGAGCCAAACAAAAAGCCCTTCCACCAAAATCCAGGCCTGGACATTCATGGCACAGTGATGGGCATGAGAACCTACTCAGTCCTGCCAGAGTACCATGGCACCCAGCTCATCTGCCACATGTCAGAGGGGACAGAAGATCCCAGAACTGAAAACTCATTTCCAAGGAAGAAGTAGAAAGCTACTGCCCTGTTAGGCAAGCAGTTCTCCTCAAAGTCTGACACAAGTTAAAAGTTATACAGAATCATAAAACCCCAGACTGGTTTGGGCTGGGAGGGACTTTAAAATCCATCCAATCCCACCCCCTGCCATGGGCAGGGACACCTTCCACTAGCCCAGGTTGCTCCAAGCCCCGTCCAGCCTGGCCTTGGACACTTCCAGGGATGGGGCAGCCACAGCTTTTCTGGGCAACCTGTGCCAGGGCCTCACCACCCTGGGTCCCTACAATTGCTTATTTCAGGCACCTTTTAGGTATTCCTGCCATTTTCTGTAGGATTTGCCATACTGGAGCTGAGCCAGACCCTGGGAACCTAGTTGACATTAACAGGCCGTTTTCTTTCTTAAAGTGTAGCCCCTGCCAATTGCTTCTGACAAGATCTCTCGGGTTCATATAAACCAAGTGGGCTCCTGCAGACCTGTTAGAGAGTGTTGGAAAGGACTCCCTGTCCTTTACAGCATTATCCTGATATTCATTGCTCAAAGGACAGTAAAGGAATTTGATTCTTGATTCTTTCCAGGACTGGAGACATCAAGTGCATCTTCCTCTCTGTTTGAAGGGAATTTACATCCTATAGCCTCTGGCTGTGCTGTGCAAGGCAGAACTGCCAAACTCATATGTGAGGTCTATGCAATTTGGGATCAGTCATTTCCTTCGTTCCTCCCAGTTTATGCTGATGAGGGATGACAGCCTCCTGGATTTAATTTAGGCACCAGGAGCAGAGCACAACTCTCCTTTTGGGCATTGCTGTCAGTATGAAAGGCCATATGGGGTAAATTACAGATTAGTCCTACAGAATCACACCACTCTCCTGCAGCCCATCTACACTTTGTCCTGCGCTGAATAACCCTTGTGGGGGATTTACCATTTCAGCTGTGCTGCATAAAGAGCAGCAGAAGGCAGCTGGGCTCCTTCAGCCAGACCTGACAAGTACTGATAGCAAGAAACTTCAATATTCTCAGATTCGCAGTTTGACAGAATTCCCATCTATGTGTGTTCTGCCCGATTTCCATCAACCTTCAGTCTGGAGGCTCCGTTTTCTCCTGCGACTACTTAAAATAAAATGTGAAGTCATAGAATCCCAGAATGATTTGGGTTTGGAGGGATCTTAAAGCCCATACACTCCCACCCCCTGCCGTGGGCAGGGACACCACCCATTAGACCAGGTTGCTCCAATCTGGCCTTGAACACTTTCAGGGATGGGGCAGCCACAGCTGCTCTGGACGACCTGTTCAACTGGGCAAATCACAGCAGGCTGACAACTCTTACAGTAGGTTCTCAGGTGAAATTCAAACCTTTTTGCTCCTCATCACATCTACGATTCACTGCTAGAACAATTGTAACCTCTCTGGCTTTGCATTCCTGCTTCTTGCTCAGTGTTGCCCCTCCCAGCTTAGCTCTACAACTGCACATGGAAGATGATGTCCCTCTCTATGAGTTTTATCTCTTTTTCTTTTAGAAGCTGTCCCCCCCCCCCCCTTGCATACAGACTCCAGACATGCAATATGACTTATGGCTCATCATGTGGTGACTTTTTGGTCACTCTGTACGTACCATGCAGTGGATGACACAGACATTTTTGGGGTTCTGCTGCAGCCAGTTGTGCATGTTCTTGCAGACAGCGTAGAGGTTGTGCAGACTGGGTGCCTGTCGGACTGGCCAGCTACATTCAGACACCTGCAGGAAGGGCACCAGCAACAAAACCAGCTTTGTAAGAGCATTAAGCCAGGCCTGCTTTACAAATGCTTTCTGCCCAGAAACCTACTTCCCTTTTACAACCTACAGTTATGTGCTTGAAACCTGCTCCTTCTCTCCCAATGCATAATTCTGCGCCGTGACTTCCATGAATGATGAGGAGGCAAACAAAAAAGCATTCTCAGTCAAAAAGCATAACACTGATGTGTTGGCCCTGACTGCACATTTTTAAAAATTTACATTCCACGTCAGATTATCTCGAGTGCCCCTTTCATAATGCTCCAGTCTCACATTGATTTCTGCCATATCTAAAGACTTTGTACAACGTGTCCCTAAAAACTACTGCTCTGATTTGCAAAGGGTGCTGAGCATCTGTTGTTCTCAGTCGTTTTGTGTCACAGGATTTCCAAGCCCTATGTGACAGATATTAAGCTGATGAAAGGGAAACTTCTGTTAAAGAAAAAAAAAATCATATCTGAGTAAGTATAGTTAATATATGAGCCAGAAAAATGAATGACTCCTTAGAGCTGAAAAACCACAAATCCTAAAGTATGTCTAGTTACTATTCATCAATGTACTAGTTCTGAGTCATAACACTTATCTCCAGAACAGTCCTTGCAGTCTCAAGCAGCACATCAAATAGCCTTAGACAGACACCTTCCTTTCATCTGGTTTTAATTGAAATAACTTTTTTTTTTTTAAAGGCATTTCTGGCTAGAAGAAATTTAAAGAAGAAATGTCATGAGGCTTTTCCTCAGACAAAGAATTGGTTTTCTCTCTCTTAGCTGACATTTGGATCTGCCAAATGAGAACAGGGAAGAAAGGAGATAATCTGCCCAGATGTTCTTAAATAGACACATGATTCCCATACCTGTTTCATCTCTCAGAGGAAGGAAGTGCTCCAGGTTTCATAAAACTTGAGCTTGAGGTTCTGTCTTACACCTGCACAACATCTTGGAGCAGAACCAGGCATCCTGACTCCAACCAGAGAACCATCAAGCTGTGTGTTGTGTCAAGTGACAGCTCCAAGGACTCCCAGGGGATGCAGGGACAGGCCAAGCTGGCAGGACTGCCTAACCCAGGCATCCATCCTACTGGCAGAGCTCTGCTTAACATTTGGTAGACTTTTGTCTAATTTAATATCTAATTAGATATTTGTCTAATCACTTTTTAGACTCATGAAAGCTTCTGGTCTCCAGAATATCCCAAAGTTCAGCTGTGCCCTTGGTGAGCAAGTGCAGGTTTGTGTTGTAGAAACCACCCAACAAGTAAACCATGCTTAAGGTTTGGAAGGCAGGGAATGACCATTCCCTGTTCATCCTCTCTGCAGCGTTATACTCATCCCCCACATCCTCCTGTCTCAAGAGTTGTGGTTTGACTCACATCCATCATTTTCCCTTTTAGAATTAATATGACCAATGACTCTTTCACTGATGATCTTCTGAACAAACCTCACACCAACACACTGTCAAGCATCTGGAAAAGTCATTATCACTTGTCTAGTAAATAATATACATTTCCCAACAGTCCATAATTATATATTTATGTTGCCTATAATTACACATCTGCCTGTTGGTTGGCAATTAAGAAATTAAATCTGCTCTGTGTAGCATTTTGTTTACATCAAACATAACCTCCTCACCACTCATGACACACAACCTTGGGGAAAAGTAACAGGAATTCTTCTAGAGCTCTGAGAATGAGCAGACAGAGCTTGTTTTACTTTAGCAGTAGGACAGCAAGTGCCAAGAATGTGACCCATCGGGGACTTTGAAGTTTGGGTTTGTTTAATGTTATATTTGTGTTACATGCTTTGAAACTGCTCAGGCTTCCTCAGGCAGATGTGAGCTCTCCTTTCCTTTTGGGGACACAGAGAGAACAGAGCACAACAAGGTCTCAGTGTGAGGAGTCATAAAATGGGTTGGTTTGGGAGAGACCTTAAAGTTCAGCTCATTGCATCCCCTGCCATGGGCAGGGACACCTTCCACTATCCCAGGTTGCTCCAAGCCCAGTCCAACCTGCCCTTGGACATTCCAAGGATGGAGCAGACACAGCTTCTCTGGACAACCTTTCCCAGAGTCTCACCAGCCACTCATAGTCCTTTGTCCTCCTCGATAAACTGGGCACCTGGGGCTCTGTGACCCACTCAGCCACATCCAGGCAGGAAAATAGCCCAGCAGGATATTAATTCATCTCCCTCCTGTGCCACTACGCAGCAGAGTGACCTGCTTTGATCTTAGGAACAAAAAAGTTTTCAAGAATGTAGGAATTCAAAAGCTTTTCATCCTGACATCCTCATCCACAGCAGAAAACACTCTGAAGGTAATTTCACCTCCTTGATGGCCCATTAGTATCTTTTACAATATATATGAAGTTCAGCCTTATAACTGTTTCATGTGTTGTGCACCTTCATTTTCATGTAAAATACTTGGAATCAGTACTTCCCATCTCATAACCTGAAAGTACAATATTTTATTAGAAGATGCATCATTTTTTTCCTGTGTGAATCAAGGCAATGGTAACAAAGCACCAGGTCATGTTTTGAGAGTGATGTACAAAGTCACCTGTTAATATTTTGAGTAGGCAAAACTCAGGGTTGGAGGAGTCATAGACAGATCATATAACAATAGAACTTTAAAGCTGGGCTTTCAAAAGTAGATGGACCTTCCTTCACCCACCAACAGCAAGTGATGCACCAGAACCAATCAAGACTGAAGATTCAGAGCCCTTGATATCTTTTAATTAGTCTTTCCTGTTCATCTACTCATCTTTGAAGTCATGGCTGGTTACTGATGGTCACTGGGAAATTTGCTTCATGAGGGAGTAATTTCTGGTGATAAGAGCAATTGCTGAAGGTAAATTCAGCTATACCTCAAATTAAAATTAAATTAGGCTTATAGATTAGATTCATTTCCCCTGACTGAGGGTTAAGCCTGGCAACTGCTTTTGCCTTTCTTGTTGAAGGCAACAAAAAGTTAGAAATTTAAAAAAAAAACCAAACCAAAACACATCACTCCCTTGTGGGAGAAGGAAAGAACAGGAAGTTTTTGGAAAGATTAAATCTAATCTTGTGTTTCACCAGCAGCATTTCATAGAGATTTCCTCTAAAAGCCATTAATGAACCAGAGTCTCACAATGCTCCCGAAATGCTGCTCTGGTTTTAGAGAGGGGAAACTGGGCCACCGAGTGGAGGTGGGTTTTTAAAGTCACAAGAGCCAAAATGCCCCTTAGAACCAGTTTCCAGTCCTGTGCTTTGCCTGCTAAGGGCCCCTGCTTGATTAAAGCACAGGATTGTTCAACATGAAAATAATCTACCTTCTTATACTGGTAATTTCTTTCAAAGCCCTTTCATTTTATTCTTTATTTCTCTTCAGCAGCTTCTAACAGCTCTGTAGGAGCTCAGAGCAGTGCAGGCTCCACTCAGTGCCTCTTTCTCACATGAGAATTATGCCCTGAACTTTCCAGCTCTTTAATCCCTGTGATCTCAGGCATCAGCTAAAACCCAAAAACCACCACAGCAGCTTAAAAACACCTCTAACTCCTTAATCATCTTCTTACATTCTGCCACACTCAGGAACAGGACCTGGTGCTCCTTTTCCCAAGGAGTTTCACCCCTTGCTCCTGTTAAACCCTTGGGAGACACTCACCCTATTGTGGAACTTGGCACTGCGATAATATTTGGGGGACAAGTTGAAGACGGTGTAGTGGTCGGGATGTCTGGAATCCAAAAACGTCCTTACATCTTCAATGTGGTTCCTGAATCCCAGCTCCACACCTTCAGCCGGAAAAGACATCACTAGGAAAGCAAGGAGAAGCCAGGCTGAGTCTTTATGTAATTAAGGGATACTACAGGTTGTATTTATTCACTAAGCAGCACTTACCTATGATTCTTGAGGTAATGTAAGAAATATCCAGCTCCCCCTTAGTGTAACTAAAAGAAGACAAAGCAGGAGACAGGCATTACAAAAGCAGCACATTAGAGGAATCAGAAGGTGTTTTCCCACAAAAATCTACTTATCACACAAGGAAAAATGATCTTAAAAATAGATCTTAAGAAGAGGGAGCAAATGGATTCCTGCAGACAGTGACCCAGCCTTCCTCTCTACACATGCAATTAACTGGCTGCAGGACTTGCAAAAATGGTCCCTTTACCCTTCTGTCATTAATTTTCAGTGCCACTTTTCAGGAGAAATCTCTGGTAGTTTGCCACTTTGCAGATCCCTCACAGCCTCTGAGGTCTTGCATGCATTAAGTTTCTTTAATTTCTTGTAGCCCCGTATCCCTTGGAGGTGGGCAGAGAGCCAAGCACAGGGGAGCACACGCCAGCAGAGTCACCAAAGCAAAGTCACCTCAGCCCTTTCTTAGATTCAAAAGGCGGATTCAGTGATGGGAACATCAGCAAGTAGAGCCTCAAGAGAGGGCATCGATATGAGCCAGTTTTCAGTGACAAAACATTTAAGTGGTAGTTGAATAGAAGGACCCTACAGGGAATCCTCCAGGAATTGGAGACCAAGTGCTCCACTTGCACTGGGCAGGGGATGCTCATTTACTATGAAGCTTAAATTGTTTTATTTTGGATTTCCTGCTTCCTTGAGGTCAAATACCAATTATGAGACAGAATCAAAGAAGCCACTTGTGATTTTCACCTCCTTCCTTCATTGTGTTCCCTGGGAGTTGTGCTGTGCTGTTCAGTTGGCAGCTGGGACTGGCACTTTGCAGCCAGCGGTTTTACCTGCTTCAGCTGTACTGTACCTGGCAACAGACTGCATGACCTTGGAAGATGTGTCTTTCAGGGTATCCTTCAGGTTATCCTTCAGATTGCTGAAGAGTCTCCCTGCTCCTCCTTTCACCATATCTAGCAAGCCTCCCCCATAGCTGGACTCCATGTCTGGTGATGAGGCACCTTCAAGTACAACAAAATCAAAGGCAACATCACTTGTTTGGAACAAACCCACAGAGCCAACAGTCCCACTGCTCTGGTCAGACCCGACATATTCACAGGGGCTCTGTCAGGCGAAGGGAAAAGTGGGTTTACTGATCAAAGTCAAGACTTCCCAGAGATGAGAGGTGGCACGTTCTTGCCAGCTGGGCTCAGAAACCAGACTTAAGATGCACCAGGGGTGGTTTAGGTTGAACTTCAAGAAGAAATTCTTCACAGAAAGGGTGATTAGATATTGGAAGGGACTGTCCAAGAAGGTGGTAGAACCTGGAGGTGTTCAAGGAACGACTGGACTTGGCACTCAGTGCCATGGTCTGGTTGACAAGGTGGTGTTGGGTCATAGGTTGGACTTGATGATCTCAGAGGTCTTTTCCAACCTAACTGATTCTGTGATTCTCTGACCTTTAAGATCCCTTCAAACCCAAGCTATTCTATAATTCTAAGCTCCCTCACCTCTCCAGCCGACCCAAAGCAAGACCAGCTCTTCAGCATGAAGTTGATTTGTTGGTCACAACTAAGACCAAACCATCACCTCCACAGGGGTAAGAAAAAGGCCCTCACTAGTTTATACAACACTATATATATATACAAATTTACATTTGACTGCAGCTGGATGACTGAAGGTTGTCCAGCCCAAATCATTCTATGATTCTATGATAAAATGATATTTTAATTGCATATCAACTATAAATTAAGCTCTTGACTACTTAAAAAGAATGATTTTTGTTCACTAGGCCTCAACTATTTTGATCTTAACAAATTTTAACTACATTAATTATATACATTTGTTACCTCATTATGTCTGGTTCTAGAGCATGTCCATGAGTGGTCTTAGATACACGCTGCTGAAATATTGTTCACATCATCATCATCACCAAAAGAAATATTCTAGAGGCATTCAGAATATTAAGAAACATGAAAAAATCCCAGTAAAATGCACCTACTGATTTACTCTGTAGATTACCAAACCCATTTAAGTGGCATTCACCCTTTCAAACCTGCAGTGAGATACCAATAAATCCTTTAACTGGAGATTCCATGGGCAAAGTGATGTTATTTATACCCCAGTGCACCACATGCACCTCACCCCTGTGCTAGACTGGTAAAATTAGAGGCCACCTCTTCTCCTCTGCACTCTGCCAGCTTCAGAACAGAAGACACCTTCTCAAGGCACTATGATATTTCTTTTGCCAAAGTATTGGCAAGTCTTCACTTCAAATATGATGAAAGAGAAAGAAAAAAAAATCAAACTAACTCGTTGTCTTCGAAGTATGGACTCAGTGTTAGATCTCTCCTCAAAAAGGTTGTTTTCATGTTACTCTGTGCTAGAAGAGCCAGGGGTGGAAGGAGGAGGAGATGTTCAAAAGGGACTTTTAGTTCTGCAAGTCAACTTTTAACAGAAAGGAAGGCAGAACGGTGGTAGCTTGGAACGGGGAAAAAGGGACAAAGGGATCAGAGGGCTGATGGCTCTGGATAAATTCTTACAGCTGGAAGTGCTGTAGGAGAGACTATTCTGTGTTCAGAATAAACCTCCAGTAGCCACCAAATACAGCAACAACCTGCTACATTTCCTTACAAACTAAAACATCCTATAGCAGCATCCTGGCATGGTCCTTCCTTAACAGCAGCCAAGGGATGGGATTCCAGCTGAAAGAGCCCTTGCTGACAGCACCAGCCTTGTGTTGTACAGGATGGGAGCTGGAGAGCATAGAAATTTAATTAAAGCACTTGAGTGCTCTCCTGGCTGATTTTACAGCGCATCAGGAGAAGGATGTGCAGTGCAGGGGGAAAACATCTCCTCCCAGGGCAGAGAGAGCTTCAGAGGAGGAGGCTGTGATCACCAGGGAAGTTCAGAGGGAGATTCTCCTGTACAGGAATGGCTGAGGGTGGTTCCTCTGCCTGCTGTCCCACCATGACCTGCTCACCAAAGACACTGGTGTTACACCAGCACCTGCAGTGCTTCCCCAGGACAGCTCTGAGTGTTGGGAGCTCACAGAGCCTGATACTTGTTGTTATTGTCAAAAGAGACCCACTGTCAGCTGTCTTCCCTTAACAGGGCCAATCCATCAGCCAGCCTAGGAAATGCATCTTCTGCACAGGAAGAGGGAAAGAAACTGTGCTGTAGCCAGAGAGGAAATACCCACGTTCCCCCTACCCCCACAGAGGAACCCTCACCTCAAATCCCCTTGCTGCAGTCCCATGAGTAGTGTTTGTGCTTATCCTCAAAAGCAAAGACACTTAAACCAGTCCAGCTTTCAATACTGGGTTTTGGGGCCAGTCTAGCTTTAAATAGTGGGTTTTGGGGCCAGAAATGGGTGAATGAAGGAGATGTGACTCTGAGTGACAGGGGATATTTCAGCCTCGCCACCATCACCTGCAGCCAGAGCGTTTGTGGGGGACCACAGAGGGACCAGAAACGAAGGGTCACACACTGCCACCAGCTGATGGAGATGCTCACTGGTTGGAACAAGTGAGAAATTCCTGATCTTGAAGCTTTCCCTGCAAAATCTGCACACTGTGGTCCTCATCTGCCTGGGGAGGTACCTGAGCACCAACCACACCCCACGCAGCCCACAAACCCTACCAACCACAGGGAATTAATTCCAGCTCTCCAGAGAACCAGGGGGGAAATGAGCCGACATTTAAAAGGCATTTAAGACTCTGTCAGTCTGAATATTTATGCTGATGAAGCAATTCTGAGCTTGAGAGTAGGGAGGTGAAAGCAAGACATCTAGAAATTGAAGATCAGCAGAGAAGGACTGTGTTTCATAGGTTACTTAGCAAGAGTAAATAGACCTTTTTTGCCTGTAAAGGGCAGACAAAAAGCAGACATGAAACCATAGGAAAGGAAGCAGGTTTCCCTCAGTCTGCCCAAACTATATGTAACACTATCTTCAATGTCAAATTATATTTTTTTGCTCAGAGAGCTACTGCCTGTGCTTTCTTTAGGGACAGAGTGAGGAAAGAGATAAATATTCCCTGTTCCTTGTCTTAGAATCATAGAATGGTTTGGGTTGGGAGGGACCTTAAAGCCCGTCTCATTCCAACCCCCACTGCCACGTAGAAAAGCATTAAAGCCTTCACCTCCCACCCTCCCAAAATAGTGGTTTGGGAGTAATTAAGTACCCCTCTGTATTCTGTTCCAGTGGTACCACAAGATCCTGACACTACGATGAGAAAAAACTTGTTTGCTACTGTGTACATGTCCCAAATTCCACATTTCTGGAAGTTTTTAGCTGCTCTCTGCAGTGATCTCCCTCCTCACAATTATTTCTGGGAGGAAGGAAGGGTTGTTTCCTTGTTTTATCCCCTGAGACTTTTACCCAGGCACGGTGTGAGAGGGGAGCACAGTGGAGATCACCCTATGCCTTGGCAGAAATGGCCATTTTAAAGTTCCCTGAGCTGAAAGAAGTCGAGGCCGCTGTTGTTGTGGCCTGAACAACAAAGCCTGGATTGTTTTTAAGGAACATTCAACAAAAAAAAAAAAAAAGATACTATTTGTGCCTCTGCCTCCCCCATCAGCCCCGCCAGCCAGCGGAGGAGCAGCACAGCTCACGTTCCTCCCACACGCAGCTCTCCCAGCAGAGCTGGGAATGTGGGACGTGCTTTCCCACCAGCATTAAGGGATAGAAAGCTACTACAACCCCATCATCATATTTATGGGCTTTCCCTTGGCATTGCAATGTGTGGAGGGGAGGAGGAGAAGCCCCGGGGCAGGAATTGCTGCAACAACCCTTATTGGAGCAACCCTGTGTAGGTACATCGTGTATGGGGGGGTATTGTGTGCAAAAAATGGAGAAATAGCCCAAACTACCCAGGCAGAGCAGAGTCACAGATCCCTGGGTACCCTCAGCACTCCCAACTCCTGCCATTCCCCACATTCCATCTTTCAGGGGATTGCAAAACAATCCAGACATCACTGGAGGAGTTTAAACTCCTGTGTCCAGGGGCAGGGTGACAGGGGTTTCCAGCTGCAAATCTCTGGGCAGGTGGCTCCTTGGATCCAGTGAGATCCAAGGGCTTCATTTGCCAGCTAGGCTTGAAGCAACCTGATCTAGTGTCCCTGCCCATGGCAGGGGGTGGAACCAGATGAGTTTAAGGTCCCCCCCCATCCAAAGCAGTGATTCCATGATTCTAACTATGTTTTAAGAGCACAACCTCAGTGTCCTGAAGCCCAAACCTTCTTTCCAGCTCATACTTCTCATCTGCACAGCTTTATCACATTTAATCAAAATCTCCAAACCATTTATGCTGTTATAGGCACTTGAATCCTCTCTTAGATCAGATGTTGCCCAAGTGTCATAATTACATCAACTCTTTAATAGTCACTGGGTGGTGCTTTGCAAAGGGGCCAGGGAGAAATCACCATCATCATAAGCTGCTAAAACAGCAATATAGGGGCAATACAGGAAAAGAAACCTCTTCTACCTGCAGAAATTACTTGGAAAGTTCCTCAGACTCACATACCCCTGGAAGACTGATTTTTTTCCCATTTTTTAGCTACCAGTCTCCTCTGTCCCCTCCTCCACCACTGTCCCAGATTCCTAGTAGAGTTAGATTGCCTACAAGGCTGAGCACAGATATCTTAAAGTGTTATTCCATAAAAACAAACAGCCAAACGTGCAGAGTAGGACTGCAGGACAACAGCAGCAGAACAGCCTCCAATCACTGAAAAATCTCATCACTGAGACCCCCAAGCCCAGGTTTTGCTCATCCTGACACTTTAAGAAGCCACTATGCAAGTGG
>JAWWLV010000005.1:1663334-1694165 GCA_035041135.1 Platyrinchus mystaceus
TGAAAAATCTCATCACTGAGACCCCCAAGCCCAGGTTTTGCTCATCCTGACACTTTAAGAAGCCACTATGCAAGTGGAAGGCTGCTTTAGGGAGTGTAATCCCCAAGAAAAAAGGTTAAAGCTCCTAGAATTGATTTCAGCATGGACAAAGAGAAGCTTAAAATCAGGTTATAATGATGTTTGGACTCTCTAGGGGCACAGGGAAGTGGAAGATGCATCATGAGCCAAGAAGCCTAATGCAAGATAAGGGCTCATCAGATCCCAAATCACATGAGATTATAAACCAGTGTTATCTCTCATCCCCAAAACCTGTGTGGTTTGGCTGTTTAGCAAGAAGTGTATTAACAGTTAAACTGATGAAGACAAGACCCAGCAGTTCTTAAGCACAAGGGAAAAGCTGGATTTGCCAGAGGTGAGTCCCCCAAAACACAGCCAGCTCCAACAGGAGGATATAGAACAGAATCCCAGAATCCCATAATGGTCTGGGTTGGCAGGATCTTAAAGGCCATCCCATCCCACCCCCTGCCATGGACATGGACACCTTCCACTAGCCCAGGTTGCTCCAACTCCTATCCAACCTGGCCTTGGACACTTCCAGGGATGGGGCAGCCACAGCTTCTCTGGGCAACCTGTGCCAGGGCCTCACCACCCTCACAGACAAGAATTCCTTCCCAATATCCCATCTAACCCTGCCCTCTGGCAGCAGGAAGCCATTCCCCCTTTTCCTGTCCCTCCAGGCCCTTGTCCAAAGGGTAAAGCCAGAATATTTCTTTCCTAAGCTGGCAATCAGCATGAGACACATACCCAGCATCACATCTTCAATAATTTATTCAACTGAGGAAGTAGTTGAGCCTCTTTTAGTTGTTGTTTGGGTTTGTTTTTTTTACTGCAGCTTTCCAGCAATTAGCTGGTACTGCTCCATTCAGGCCTTTTGCCTGGAGTAGATGGAAACTGCCTCAAAACAGAAAGGTTTAGGTTGGATATTGGGAAAATTTCTTCATGGAAAGGGTTGTCCAGCCCTGGCACAACTGCCCAGGGCAGTGGCGAAGTCCCCATCCCTGGAGGGATTTAGAAGACATGTAGATGTGACACCTGGGGACACGGGGCAGTGGTGGCTTTGGCAGTGCTGGGCTGGACTTGGTGGTCTCAGAGGGCTTTTCCAACATGAGCAATTCCATGATTCTGTGTGTTCCTTCTGCTGTTGGGCAACACAGGGTCCCAGACCTCCCTGGGGAAGCGCTGGGAGCCGCTGGCAGCACACTGCAGGGTAGAGGAGCTCAAGAACCTCTTTTTGTGCTTTGCTATGACAAAATTGTAGAACTAATATTGCATGAGCCCAAGGCTTTTTATCTAAAGGTTCATTTGAGGCTGCTTAAATGGAAATGTGAAGAATTAGGGTATTTCTGCTTTTTCTTGAGAAATAGTAACTAAGGAGTGCTGCTTGTGCCATCAACATAACAATGTGGAGGATTTACACAAAGAGGGGGTTTTGCTCCCTTTTTTAGAAGAGCAGTGATATTGAGAGGGGAGGGGGGGAATTACCCCGCAGTATCTGCCACATTTGTTCCATTTGTTATGTATTTGCCCCTGTGAAGCTCATACTACAGTGAACAAACTGCAGGCAGGGCCACCAGCACAAACCATGAAATCAGTCTTTGAGGTTGATTGACGTTCTCTCTGCTTCTCCTCCCTGTCAAAACAACTAAAAAAAGACAAGACTCCTGCCAACACCAAATCATTCAAGTGTCCAAAACACACCAAGCAAACAAAAGAGTTGTTAAACTCAACCTCCCCATTTGAAAACGCAGCGAGGAGAGAACACAAGACAACATTGTCAGCGCCGCTCTTTGTCCCTGTGCCAGTGACATGGAGATGTCTCTCTTCTGACTCAGTGAAAAGGAATCACCAGAGTACAAGAGATTATGTTTGCAAGTGTAAAACAGTGGAAAAAATCTCAACTTCAACACTTGCAATTTATTTCAGATGCTTTTCTTTTGCAGCTACTCTGCCTGAGGAAGCACAAGCAAGTCTATCCCCCGAGTGTTTAAAAGCTATTTTCTATATTATCTAGATTATAAACACCACAGAAGAGCACAGAAAGAGGATTTTTTTCCCTTTCATAACGTCTATTCTGACTGTTACTTTTATATCTTATTTCCTAGAACCTCTTCTTTCAGCGCTCAGCCAGCTGCTAAGAAAGCTGGCAGAGTGCTAAGAAAGTATTGAATGCCACAGCAAAACCCCAAATAAATTGCTTCTTCACTGCCTGTTTCTCATCTTGTGAGCGTTTCCAGCAACTTGAAAATAAAGAGACAAAAGCAGTGCTACACTGATGCTCTTCTTGGAATCTGCTTTTTGAACTCGCAGTGTTTTGTGTCCTGTGAGGTTCAGCTTCAGCTCAAGTCTCTCTTTGATCCTCCCTTCCCTCCATCCTCAAATCTGCAGCCCAAGTCCAGCACATTTTCTGGAGGAACTGGCAGTTACCAGTAACACACAGTAACATGTGCTGTGATCCTGTTCCTATGCTGCATCTAGCATAGTCTGTGGAATTTCCCAGGCACAGCCACTGGACACAACCTGGGGGAGACCCTAGAGCCCCTTCCAGTGCCTAAGGGGGCTCCAAAAGAGCTGGAGAGGGACTTTGGACAAGGATGTGGTGGGACAGAACAAGGGGGAATGGCTTCCTAATGCCAGAGGGCAGGGTTAGATGGAATATTGGGAAGGAATTCTTGTCTGTGAGGGTGGTGAGGCCCTGGCACAGGTTGCCCAGAAAAGCTGTGGCTGCCCCATCCCTGGAAGTGTCCAAGGCCAGTTTGGATGGGGCTTGGAGCAACCTGGGATAGTGGAAGGTGTCCCTGCCCATGGCAGGAGTGTAATGAGATGAGCTTTGAGGTTCCTCCCAACCCAAACAATTCCAGGATTCTATGGCAGGGTCAGAGCCCCTCTGGATCAGCTCCCTGTCCAGCTATGAGGAGATCCTGCCTTCCAGCAGAGAATCCCTCCCACACAGACCATGCTCTTGGTTCCTGGCTTTTGTTTCTTTTCCCTCTCCACACTAAGCAATACCAGTCGGAAAGGATATTATGCCAATAATCACAAGCACTGGGAAGTTACAGCAAAGCTGTAACCTCTGATTATTTTCCTTGTAAGAAGCTGTTTATGCCACTGTGAGTCTGCATTAAGAGAGGATGCTTTAAGGTCTAATATAGCTTAAATAAATTAATAGAAAAACCCAACATGAGCCCATGTGAGTTACTGTCACTGCAGAGACAGCAAATACAGCCACATTTGCTAAACCAGCAGCAATTTGCCCCAGAATTGCCAGTACATGGCCTTCAGCACAGATCCTCACCCAGCCAACATCTCCAGTTGCTCACTATTAACCTACACACACATCTCCTACAGAGCAAAGGGCAGTTTTTGATGCCCAGAGAGCAATGCCCAGGTGTGGTGGGAATTTAATATGTGGGGAGAGAAGAGGAAGGTTTGATCGTCCAACTCTTTAACTTCATTGAGGATGATCTTCAACTGCAGAGATGTGACCAGCAGGACCGGGGCAGTGACCATCCCCCTGTCCCTGGTACTGGTGAGGCCACATTGAACCCTGGGGTCAGTTCTGGGTCCCTCACAACAAGAGAGACACTGAGGGGCTGGAGTGTGTCTGGGGAAGGGAACGGAGCTGGGGAAGGGTCTGGAGCACCAGGAGCAGCTGAGTGAGCTGGGGGGGCTCAGCCTGGAGAAAAGGAGGCTTGGGGAGACCTTCTGGCTCTCTGAGATTCTGGCTCCCTGACAGGAGGGTGGAGCCAGGTAGGGGTCGGGCTCTGCTCCTAGGGAACAAGGGACAGGACAAGAGGAAATGGTCTCAAGTTGTGCCAGAGGAGGTTCAGGTTGGATATCAGGGAAATTTTCTTCACAGCTGCCCAGGGCAGTGGTGGCGTTCCCATCCCTGGAGAGATTTAAAAGCTGTGTGGATGTGGCACTTGGGGACATTGGTCAGTGGTGGCCTTGGCAGTGCCGGGGAATGGTTGGACTTGATGGTCTCAGTGTCCCCCATCCCCTGGTGACACAGTTGTACCTCCAGAATGTTCCACTCCTCAACTGCCAACAGCCACTTTGATAGCTCAGGCAGCAGCTGTTCCACCCCACAGGAAACCATTATTTAAAATCAGGGGAAAAAAATAAACATAAGGACAGTCAGGCAACTGGGAAGGACATAAAGAGCTCAGATTTGGCCAGGGCACCTCAGGGACTTCACCTTCAGGATCTGACCCCTAATTACTCAGAGAAGAGGCTCCTCTGCCCACCAAAACCCAGCAGCACACCTCCCCTCCACTGATATGTGTCACCAATTTATCTCACCCTTCTCCTTCACAAGGAATTCGTGTCTCTTTTCCCAATTGAAATGTGCTCTACCGCTGCCCATCTTGGGAGTTTCAACTTTGGCATCATTTGTGGAAGGATTCTGAAGTATTTATAATATGAATCTATTCTCTACTTGTAAGAAAAACCAACAAAACACAGGGGTGGGTGGTGGTTTTTCCTTCCTCCTATTAAGCCAAAATCCCAGCCATCTTATTTCCCTGTCTTTCTCTTACACTGCTCCCTAATCCCCCCCTCAACTATCCATCTTCAGACTCCTCCCTAATCCCCCTCCCACTCCAACCATCCATCTTCAGACTGCATGAAAGATAAATCATGTTCCACCATTCATGAGCAACTTCAGTTACCAAATCACTGGAAATCACAAGCACACCTGAGGGGTGGATGTGGTTCTTTAAGCTTTTGTGATTTCATACTTGGCAAAGGAAAATGGTTTTGCAGTGAACTGATAGAAATTAGACATTTATCACCATAAAGAGTTCAGATGAACAAGGTAGATACAAGGATGGAGTTCAGAGCATCACGCTCAACATAGGGTTTTTTTTTTAATTTCATATGAAGATTTAGAAACACCCACTAAAAAGTCCTTATTAAACAAAAAAAGGTACTAAAAAGCAATTCAAGGACCATATTAAGGCCTCATGTTTGTTGCTGCTTAAGTGTCAGTGGTGTTGTTTCCAGCACCTGTAAAATTTAGGCAGTGAGAGTGAATTAAAAGAAGCAAACTCTGGTTAACACAGATCTCTAAACCATCAGCTTCCAAATCCCACAGACAGCCCTTGATCAAGCCCCTGTGTTTAAGGGAAGAACACCCTAGAAACTGATAGAATCCATTAATACAGTTAATACTCTGGGACAGAACTTCAGTAGCTGGATTGTGGAAATCCTGAGTATTGCAGAAAATTTGTAAATAAAGGTATTTTCTAGCTGTCTACGAGCACTTTTTTTTTTTTGCTCAGCAGGGAGAGGACAGGCTTGAAGAAAGCAAAGAGAATGACTGCAATAGCTACACTCAGATTATACACCAAGATGATGTGAGACAAAGCCTTGGCTTGACACCTGCCTGGGTGTGAACACCCCCTCCCACAACACTCCTGCCTCTGGTCCCTGCACTTCTAGGAACTCATCCAGATAATGGCTTTGATGATAGGTATTAAACTGCCCACAACATCTAACCATCCCAGCAGATGGAAGAATCCAAACCACTGGAACACAGCAGCCTACTGTGAGTAAGAAGCTGCTGGCACATCCTGTGATTACAAGCAATTGCAGCAGAGATATCGTGGCAGCAAATTCAAACACATTTCTGAAGTCCAGGAGTAAAACAAGTTAAAAAAACAAAGGCAAGCCCTAAAAGAATCTTGAAAACAAATTCAAATGGCAAGGGGAGGAGGGAGAAAAACATGACTCTCCACCCTGGAAGTGTTCATGGACAGACTGGATGAGGCTTGAAGCAACCTGGACTAGTGGAAGGCGTCCCTGCCACAGGTTGGAATGAGATGAGCTTTAAGGTCCCTTCCATCCCAAACCAGTCTGAGATTCTCTGAGTCTTATCACAGAGAAATTAAAACAAAAATCAAAGTAAGACTCTCCCTGCCTAAGCCCAGCTATGGCTCATTAGGGTTTTTTATTTCCTAAAGAAGAGGTTACCACATTAAGACAGATGAGGTGCTTGTGGAGTGCCTTGGGGCCACCCTGTCCTTCACGGAATAGTACAGGAGTATCAGGAACTGTAGTGATAGGGTAAAGAGTAATGGGTTCAAACCCTTTGAGGGTGGTGAGGCCCTGGCACAGGTTGCCCAGAGAAGCTGTGGCTGCCCCATCCCTGCAAGTGTCCAAGGCCAGGTTGGACGGGGCTTGGAGCAACCTGGGGTAGTAGGAGGTGTCCCTACCCATGGCAGGGAGTGGAAAAAGATAGGCTTTAAGGTCCCTTCCAACCCAAACCATTCCAGGATTCTCTGATTCCATGCTGCGAGATCACCCTGCTCTAACTACTCGACATCATATGTGGTCTCCCACAACCAAACAGGGTGTTTCCCTGGACAAGTCTGAGCTTTAGAAGTTCTCTGCAAGGGCTGTGGATGCTCATGGAGATGTGCACAGCCAATGAATCAGAACCAGAGCCAGATCCTTCTGAGGGACCACTTCAAATCCATCAGATGGGTACTCTCGATTCCTGGCCATCCAGGCAAATTTGAACCTGTGATTTAGAGGTGAAGAGCTCTCTATCCCATTACCAGCCATAAAGACCATCTGGTCCATTTACTCCCTGATTAAAAAAAAATGGTGCATGCAGTGCATCATCTACCAGAATTAATCCAACTCAGTTTGACGAGTGCTTTTCAGAGGAGGGGGGACAAAAAAAAAAAAAAAAAAAAAAAAGTAACGATAATTCTGGGAAATAAGTCAGTTGGGGAAAGATCCCAAAGCATCCCATCCATTTTAGCTTCGGAACAAGCTTTGTCCCTTGGCGGGGGGTGAGGCGCTGGATCCCTCCATCCCACCGCCCGCGCGTGGACAAAGGGCCCTCTATTGTCCCCGGCCACCACCCCCAGGCCGGCGGGGCCCCCCCACTATCGCGACAGAGCCCGCCCCGCCCGTACCTGAGCTGTCCATGGTGCTGCCGCCCTCGGCGCGGGGCTGCGGCTGCTGCTGCTGCTGCCGCCCGGGGCTCCGGCCCGGCCCCGGCCCCGCCGCGCCGGCCCCGCCGCGCTCAGCACCGCTGTCCACGAGCTGCAAGGATTCATAGCCGTCACCGCCCGGCTTTTTCCGGTAGCTCCCGAGCAGGCTCATGGGCGAGCCGGGCGCGCCGGGAGCTGCTCCGGCGCCGCGGGCAGGCAGGGAGGGAGGGATGGAGGGAGGGAGGGAGGAGGGATGGATGGGTGGAGGGAGGGGACGAAGAGCGCTCCGGCCGCCCCGAGGGGAGGAGAAGGGCGGGACCGGACCCCCCCGCACTCCCCGCCCCGCCGGAAGCGGGCGGGGAGGACGCGGCGCCCGGGAGAAGCATCTTGCGATGGATGGAGCGGCCGCGTCCTCCCCCACCGCCAGCTGCTGCGAGCCATCAGCGAGAGGAAAAGTGCTGGGCTGACACCATTTCCTTCTCCGGGCGGTTATCCCTGCGTCCTGGCACGCACAGCCCGCCCCCCGGAGCGGTCCTTGGGCTGCACAGCTGGCACGGGGAGGTTCTCAAGCAGGGATCGGCATTAAGAGCTTTCTGTCACACCAGGGAAAGGTGCGTTCCCTGGGAGCGGGCCAAGGTCACCGAGTTCCGGGCTGACACAGCCAGTTCTGCAGTCTGAAGAAGGAGGGATGGCACAGCAGTGTTACACTGAGCTTCGAAAATCCTAAAGAGCATCCCTGGTCCAGTTTAACACCACGGCTGGATGAGTAACCAGAGAGGGTCCTGGACCACGGTGCTGTATCATGATGGGCAACATGGGATGATGCATCAGCATCCCGAGGCCCAGCCTGTGCCACTGCTGGCTTCAAACTGGTGCCACCCAGCTGAAAACTGGTGCCACCTTCTGCTAAGCCATTTTTGTTGTTCTCACCAACCTATTTTTAGCTGTTCACATGCAAACAAGATTCTAGACTAACACAGAGTGTGGCCTTGGACAACTGATGAGTTGCATCTTGTTTCTTTGCATTTTGCAGCCAGGGCTTGTAGATCATAATTTCATTTTGTGTGGAACAGAGGAACTGAGGGATGCTCCAAAGGAAATGGCCACTATTAAACTCTTCTAAATGGATTTCTTTCTAATATAAGGAAAAATAGAGGCTAAAGGAAGCCCTGGAATCCAGACATGAGCATGCCGTCAATCTCTTGCAGAAAGGAAAGTCTTTTGCTGAGAAAAATACTGTGGATTTGCTTCTAAAATACTAACACCAATAAGCAAGGCCAGGTTGGACAGGGCTTGGAACAACCTGGTCTAGTGGAAGGTGTCCCTGCCCATGGCTAGGGGTTGGAATAAGTCCAACCAAATAAGGTCCCTTCGAACCCAAACCATTCCACGATTCTGTGATTCTAAGCACTTGTGTAGCAATACCCGTAACTTGAAATATCACTGGCACTTGGCTTAAACTTTCCTGCTTAACCCTGCAGGGCAGTGGACATCTGGTCCAGCCATACCTTGTCATGCGCTATTGTTTATGTAACTCCTGAGATTTTATGTTGCAGAGCAGACAAGGTACATCTGTGACCCAGAATATTCCCAGAAAAGCCCGAGCAGATTTACAAGCAGCAAACTAAAATGAACTAACCTGACGTAAATGTTTGCAGTCAGGAGCAGTAACAGCTTGAACTTAAGGTTGGGGTTCTGTGTTTTCTACCCCTCATTAGCAGGCTCAGTACTTTAGCCTGTACAGAGCAAAACATGGATTGCAACACTTAATAGTAGGAATGGGTCTGAGTCCCTCTTAGCACCCACATGCAGCAAGCTAACAAGGAAAAAATAAAATCACAGGTATTTTCTGAGCTATTTTCTATATTCGAAGAAACTTGGTCTAGTGGAAGGTGTTCCTGCCCATGGCAGGGGGTTGGAACAAGGTCTTTAAGGTCCAACCCAAACCATACTAGAATTCTGTGATTTTTACTAGAGATCATCTCTGTTTTTCTCTACTGATCAATTCAGGATATGACAATTCCTGTGCTCTGGGCTAAAAATGGGAAATTTGGGGGGTTCTGGAGGATTTTGATCCATTTTGCTTGCACAGATAACAGCACAAACACAACAAAACAGGCTCTAAAAACAGGGGGCAAATGAAGGCTGAGTAGCATTTCCAGGAGCACCCAAGCCCACTTGCATAGGAGGGAAGTGCATCCTGTTAGAGGGAATGACCTGGGGAATCTGGCACAACACAAACCCTGCACAACCTATCCCATCTTAAGCCATCACCTGTGATTTCCAGCCTGCTCTGCTGCCTCCATCCACCAGCTCCAGAAGCTCATCTTAGGCAAAACCCAATATCCTAAATCCAGAAGTCGTCTCTCACTGGTGAGCAAGAAGGATCTGTCTGCATTGGGCAGCAAAAGGAAAGTCCAACTGAAAATGTTCTTATGGAATAAAGGTACAGGGAAGACAAGAGGTTCACCCTTCTCTGAACACCATAAGAGGTCTGGATAAGCTGTGCTTATCCATGTGTTTTCTAGCCCTACGGGAAGTTCAGCTGAAGAGAACATATAAAGCAATATTCCCCTCTCCCCCATTTCTCCCTTTAAGTTGGGCTCATGAAGGGCCATGTGGTTTCTCTCTCTCAGAAATCTACAGTCTAAAAAATACTACAACAAAAAAAACCCCAAACCACAATCAAAATACATGTTAAATTGCACATGACTTTCAAAAGTGAGGAAGGAAGAGGTAGGGAATCAACTCCTCAGAATTATTATTCATTGCCCTCCTTGCAGAGTTATTGATTGGTGGCTGATGCCATGACAGACTATAGATGAGCCATAATTGAGTGGCAGGGCTGGCGGGGGCCACGAGGGCTGGGGGGGACATTAAGGACATGCTAAGGAGGATTATGTGTTGCTCAGGTCTCAAGAGATACAAACCCTCCCTGTTACTGACCTTGGAAAAAATTGATTTGCCAACCTCTACCTCGCTGTTTTGCTCTGTCTGGGTTGCAGCCTCTCCTGGGTAAAGTCTCTCTTCGTAGCTGTAATCAAGCACCAACTGTACTGAGGTGCAAATTCATTTTCTCCACCTCTCCTCCAATTAGCTGAACAGTGCAGGTGAAATATTACACTCTTAATTCTTCATAAACACAGTTAAGCTGGGGAGTGTTGTTAGAATTAAAAATATAGCCTGAAAATTAATTTAATATCTGGAGCAATGCCTTTAAAACTCAATATACTGAAGATTTGTTCCAAAGATACTGCACTGTGAGTGCTGAACTCTCCCTGCACAAGGTGTTTATGCAAGAAGTCCAGGTGTATGTGCATAGAGTCATAGAATCACAGGATCATGGAATGGTTTGAGTGGGAAAGGGACCTTGAAGATCATCTAGTTCCAAACTTCTGCCATGGGCAGGGACATCTTCCACTAGACCAGGTTGCTCAGAGCACTCAGAGCCTCAGAGTTACAGAATCACAGAATCACAGACTGGTCTGGGTTGGAAGGGATCTTAAAGCTCATCTCGTTCCACCCCCTGCCATGGGCAGGGACACCTTCCACGTGTTTCATGAGCTGTACAGCAAGGATTACACTTCCTTCCCTCTCATCTGGAGGCTCCATTCAAGACTTGGGCAGTGCCCTGGGCTGCCCAGGAGCATCGATCCCCTTGCACTGCTCTGGGAACAGGCATGTGGCAGCAAAACGGGTCCAGGCTCTTGGTACTGGGCCAGAAATATGATTTCAAAGCAGTGTCTGGACTTGTGCTGGGGATAAATAAGTAGTATCTGGACTGGAATCAAGGATGGCCATGTGGTTCCTTTCTCTGGATGTAGGAATATGTCCATGCCTGGCTTTGCTGGAGGAATAAGAAGCTGTCACAGCCTGCCCATGAGCAGTGTAGTGTTCCCAGTGTGGGATGTGGTGTGCCAGGGGCAAACAGGGCTGGTGTGTGGGGATTCATGTGGAAAGAGGTGGGTTAAATGACCTAATCCCTTATTAACCTTCCCCGATGTTCAGGAACTTCCAAACTGGGTCTTCCTGTCTTGTTCATCTCTAACAAAAAGCAAACAGGGCTCTGAGATGGTTTGAGTTGGTTTTAAACATTAGACTCAATTTAACCTTTGTTTTCCTTCATTAGAGAAAGCCTCGAGCCTTTGCTGCAGTGAAACCCAGCACAATGTCAGTGTCTGGCTGGCAGCTGGAGCTTCAGCTGCTCAAGTGTCCCCACTGAGGATGACTTAGGATGTGACAAGTGTTCAGCTCTCTCTCCACCTTCTCTCCCATCCTTTCCTCTCCATGAGAGCCCACACCATTAAGTGTAGGGCTGTGTCAGCATATTTTTTATTTCATGGCTTTTAGTCTTGTTAAAGTGCTGTCAGGGATGATACACAACTTACTCATTCCAGCCCAAGACTTTATTTTGGAGTATTCAAGGATTCTCCTGGCTCCTCAGCAATGCTGAGCAGCAGAGCTGCTTGCCAAGGGCTGTTGGAAATGCTAAAAATGTACATGGTTCACAAAGAAAGAGGATAAATGTATGGGAAACGGATCTATAAGAGGCCATTAAATAGGAACTGTTGGCTCAGGAAGTCCCTGTTGGAAAATTGGAGGCTGTATAGCCATTCAAAAATCAGGTATTTCAGTAAAAATCAGATATTTTGCGGCCTAACTACCGTTTATTCATCATTTCCCATTCACTGTGAGGAGAATAGTTAAATTCTAAGAAAAATCTGGGCACTGGGTGTTGTTTGCATTGGGAAATGGCCGTTGGTAAAAACAGGGAGAAAAATTATACAACCAAGTGTCATCCTGGGGTTGCATCAGCTCCAGCTGCTGTGCTCAGGGTCAGCCTCCAGCAGCAAACAACTTAATGAAAATGGTCAGGTCGTGGCTCTCAGGTAGCTCCAAACAAGGATCCCTCAAGGAAAGCAGTTTTTCCATGAAAACAGAGGGAAATCACAGCTGTCACTGCCAGCACATGCAGAAGACTGTTGCCCACCTCACCCACTGCCATGGTTATTGCACTTTAGGGTGTATGGGATGAGGGTTTCCAGGGGAGGGGTGGGCCAGGGGACACTTATCCTCACTCCAAGCTTCAATGGGACAGATTGTCTTGGATGGATATGGAAGAGAGGTCATAAGGGACAGGGTGAGGAGATACAGGTGAATCTGATGGCACAGGAGGGTTGGCCAGAAACCCAACACATCCCCATTAATGTGGTTCTACCATCTGCCAGAATTTGGTAGCACAGTTTTTATCTAATACTAATGGGAAACATTATATTATTGGGGCTTTGTTGCTCTGGCTGCAATATAAAACATTTTAAAATGGTGTCTGTCTCAGCTCATGCAATCTGCATCATCCTGAGGCAGTTTGGATTCAGATTTATGACACTCCTCATTTCCAGAGTGATACTCAAGCAGACTCCACAAGGCTGATGCACTGTCACCCACAGTGGTGGTTCAGTCCATGTGGTTCTCTGCAGTTTGGGATGTGGTTCAAGGGGAGAGACACCCAGTTGCACTGGGGTGTGAATAGATTGCAACTGGCAGAGGTTGCCCAGAGAAGCTGTGGCTGCCCCATCCCTGGAAGTGTCCAAGGCCAGGTTGGACGGGGCTTGGAGCAACCAGGGATAGTGGGAGGTGTCCCTGCCCATGGCAGGGGATGGAACGAGGTGAATTTTAAGGTCCTTTCCAAACCAAACCATTCCAGGATTCTATGGCTTTGGATACAGGATGCCAGAAGTCTGGTCCTCAGGAACATCACAGCCCCTTGGAGCCAGGCAGGGATAAGACTGGGGATGGACACCTTCATCCTTCTCCTCATGACCCATTTACACCAGGACAGGTAACAAACCCCACTTTGCTGTTTCCCGCGGCACTGACTGAATCAGGCTCTTGTGGATCCCACAGCTTGGTCTCTCATCTGGGAGTGCACTCCTGGAATGCCTTCAAGACACAAAAGCTCCATGGACACACAGATGGATTATGCTGACTCAGCAGAAAGCAATATTGCAGGGGCTGGTCTGCACCACGTGGCTTTGGAATAATTACACCGTGTGGCTCCCAGGCAGGGAGTTATGTGTGGTTCTGCTTCAGTTTAAATACCTGCAAAAATCTGTCAGGGTGGAAAAGAAATTCCCAGAGGAAATGTGTGCCAAGAGGAAATGGGAGAGCCTGGTGCATCCCAGCCCCCTGTGCCTGGATAAGAGACCCATGCACAGACATCAAAACACAAGGAAACCTTTGCTAGCTGAGAGCAAACTGCTCTATCTGGAAAGTTTTCCATGAAAACTATTACTTGAAAAAGGAATTCAAGTGGGTGTTGGGTCATTTCTTTTTTGCTTTACACATGGTTGGGGAAAGGGAATAAATTCCTAAGTTTCCTGCACGGCAAAAATCCCGTTTCAGAGGGTTTGGAGAAAATCCTGGTCCTTGCCTCAGTCTCCCTGCCTGATTTTGTTCTGCACACCCAGTTTCTCCATCTCTCTGCTTCCCAGCCGTAATTCAGGGATGTAAATGATATAATTTCCCATCCTCATTATTTCTGGCTACTGAAGACAAGGATTTATTCAGTAGAAAGAAATCCATATGTTGTTTAAAGTGCTTATCAAACAGGGCCTCATACACTATTGGGATGTAAACTACTGTAAGAGCTCATAAAATATTGTTTATAGTTCAGTATAATAATATTTAAAATTATGATGAAATACTAAAAATACTATAAAATATTAAATTAATAGAAATATTAGCATAAATCATTAATTATTTATACTTTCATATAAATAATAAACTACTATTTGTAGCATTTTAATGTGGAGAGCTTCCCACGACTGCTTTCTCCACCCCTGAAGAAGCTTCTATAATCTAATTTTTATGGCAGATGGGAATTACAATATCTCTGTCTGGTACAGGCACAGCTGGGATTTCCAGACCGTGTTCCCCCAAATCTGAGCACTATGGGATGCCACACACCCAGAAATTATCAGACCCCCCATGAGAAGCTCTGTAGCAGCTTCTGACATCTGATCTCTGGAGCATCCCATCATCTCTGGAGCTTTGGCAGAGCTGGGTTAATGATTGGACTCAATGATCATATAGGTCTTTTCCACGCTGAATGATTCTGAGATCCCGGGAGAGGAGCAGCCACCCCTTTGGGTCCAGCTGTTCACTGTGGATGGGTCATATCCTTTCCTACATCCCTCTCATGCTGATGGTGCTAATTCCCTTCACAAGGTGAATTTCAGCCGCCTGCTCAGAGCTGGGGCTGTGGTAAAACCCACAGTGTCAAGCCCCAACCCAACGTGGCACATCTGGGTACCAATCCCTCCATCACCACGATCCAACAATTCCCTTTTCCACACACTCCCTAGGCTGCTACCATATTTTTACAGCAAAGCAGGATGGATTTTAGCAAATCCTGCCCCAAAAATCCAGCTTTGAGCACTGGCAGGCCGCGGGTGCAGCGGGAGGCCCTGGGATTAGGCTGCAGCAGGGCAAAGCTGCCGGCACAGCGGATTAGTTGGGTCAGCAATTAAACATTGGCGTTTATGCTGCTGGCAAAAACCAGGCTCAAGGACAAAATCAGTTCCTCCTTAACGGCTGCAGCCACTCCAAAATGCTGCATCTATCAGCTGGGAGCATTTCTGGGATCATAAACAAGGCGGCTGTGTCACGGCTGGCTAAATATAGTGCCACCCGGGTGGCCGCCGTGCCGCCTGTGCCACCAGAATTGCTGGGTACACTGATTTTATTTATTATTTTTTTTCTTAGGGATGGCTATGACTAAGAGAAATCCACGGCTGGAGAGCTAGCAGAAGATGGATGCCCTGCTCCAAATGCAGGAGAATAAAGTCTGGAGTTTGCACACCTGATCAAAATATCCCTCACCTTCCTCCTCCTCCTCCTCCCTCTCCTCCTCCTCTCCTTGGCAGTATCCAAAACAAGACTATAGTAACGACAGGCACAAGTACACCAGCAAGACATGAAATATGTCCTGGTTTAAAGTCACAGTGCTCCCGTGGTGATGCCAAGGGGGATAAACACCTACCTGGAGCTGCAGGGGGCAGGAAGCCCTGACAGCCCTGCCGTCCCCTCCCGGAGCACCCGGCTGGGGCTGGCTCAGCAGGACCACAGCAAAGGCAGCGATGTCTGCATTCAGCTACGTATTTGATCTCTTTTTTTTTGGCCTGAAATGGGGTTTTTAAAGGCAATGCAGCTCTGTGCTTGCCTCAGCATAACAAAATGGGGGGGTTGAAGGTCAGCTTCCCGTGGGATTCAAAGCGAAAGGCATTTCTGTACTGACATCTCCACCAACCTCGTTCCTGCAGGAGGGACAGTTCTGTCCACATAGAAGCTATATAAGTAGTAATCCATTACATTTATTATTTTAAGCCTGAAAAATCACCTTTTTTAATTCAATAAGCCTAAACAGCTCTCACAGCCCTAAATGCACAAATCCCTATTTTGGAATGCAAGAAGAGATGTTCATGTTCCTATCGAGTCTGCAGAGCCAGCAACACTCAGGGTTATCAAACCCTCCATGTCCAGGTGTACCTTCCCAAATTTCAGCACCTTCCCATCAGGTGCTGCCCTGCCAGGAGAAGCAGTTTTCGGTGCAATTCCTTCCCTCAACCCTATTATATAATCAGGCTTTAAAGCAGGGTGGTTTTTTTTTTGTTTTATCCAGAGCTGCGGGATCCCACCGTGTCTTCCCGGTGATTACTCAGCACAAATGTGCCGTAAACAACATCCCCAAATTTGCTCGCGCCCCGTCTCGCTGGTTTTCCATGGAAAGCTCATGGGAGCTTTGCTTACCTTGTTCCTCAGCCCCGTGCATCCTCCTCTCCCGGCTCCTGCACAGCGATGGGGAGCTTGGCCGTGTCCCGCACGCCGGTTTTCCGCTCGTCATCCAGCGGCAATCCCGGGTCACGGGGCGACGGCCATGGGTTGGGACGCTGCCGCTGCCTGGGAACTGCGCGACGCTACGGGGCCCTGCCGGGTTATTTTTGGGATTACAGAGACTCAGGAAAGGATGAGGATGGAGGCAGACATATCACATCGTCTAAAATGTGGCATGGATTGGGATCTGGAGTCTGCAGCTCTGAGTCACCCAGCGCAAACCTCAGCCAGCTTTTTTTTTTTTCCTTTTCTCTAATTTTTTTTTTCTTTTTCTTCTTTTTTTTTTTTTTATTTTTTGGAGCAGGTTAAACGCTGGATGGATTCAGCACAGATGTGGCATGTTAAAGCTTCGCAGAGCTAGGAAAAGGGCAGTGTGCTGATCCAGGCACACCTGGGGCAATTCCAGGCAGGCAAGCAGTATGTGATGCTGTAAACATACAATTGGAAATAGAATCATGGAATCATTTAGGTTGGAAAAGCCCTTTAAGATCATAAGAGTCCAACTGCTCCTCCAGCACTGCCAAGGCCACCACTGAACCTCCCAAGTGCCATAATCACACGGCTTCTAAATCCCTCCAGGGATGGTGACTCTACCACTGTCCTGGGCAGCCTGTGCCAGGGCTGGATAACCCTTTCCATGAAGAAATTTTTCCTAATATCCAACCTGAAGCTCCCCTGGAGCAATTGGTGGTGACAACTGGCCAGAGGCATTCCAGCATGTGCTGCAGGTCAGGCTGTAGGGATGGAGATGTGTCCCTTATGCCCCCCCAGCTCCCCTGACAGCAAGGCTTTGGTCCCAGCTGGATTTTGGCACTCTGCACATATTCCTCTGCTTTTTGACCTCCAAACTTTTGTTTTTAGACTGAGTTCATTTTCTAGCTTATGTAGCTTTTTCCTCCTTGTATTTGTCTGTCCTTGCACCCTCAGGCAAAGCTGCATGGAGGCAACACATCCCTCCTCTGTCTCTGGATTGCCATAATCCTTAACCCTGATTTCACCCACATCCCTCCTGCTGGCTCTGGCTCCTTCACCCATGGACACCAAGGCTGACCCTCAGCTGTGCCTCTGCTCTCTCACCTCCCAGGCAGCAGCTGCACTGCTTATCACCCTGTTGTTTTACCCTCCTAATCATTCCTGAGTCTCTGCTTACTCCAAACAGGGAGCTGAGAGCCCTGAGCTGCTATTTGGGAATGAAAGGAAAAAGCAAAAAGCACTGGGATCTGCAAACTGGTGGCGCTGGGAGTAGGTACTTCAGCTTAGGGTATCTAATTCCCAGTCCCAACCACACGTGGCGGATTACATGGGGCACAGGCAACAGCCAGAGCCTCCCTGGGCCTAATGGTCTCCAGGACTTTATTGGGGGAAGTTAAATAGGAAAAAAAAAAAAACAACACTTTCTATGCAACAAGGTGTCCCTGCCCATGGCAGAGGGGTGGAATGAGATGGGATTTAAGGTCCATCCCAACCCAAGCCAATCTCGGATTCCATGATTCTATGGTAAGGATGGAAAGTCAGGAGAAAGTGGCATCATCTGCACTGTCAGAAATGGATTTTTAACCAATATTTTTGATTATATCAAATAATGTATATCAAATTATATCAAATAATGTATCCTGGCTGTAAGACAGGACCCAAACAGCAGCATTGCTCCCAGGCCCAAAACTGGGGGGATTTTCCATGTTCAAGTGGGGATGCTTGGCCTCCTCTTCCGCCCTCCTCCTCCTCCTCCTCCTCCTCGGGTCCTCCAAAGAAACCCAATCTTGTGAAGGTATAACTCACACACCAACACTGCCAGCACAGGGATCAGCAGGAGAAAACCTTTATTTACACCATTTGAGCAGTAGCAGAGCTGCAGTGATTCACCGGGAAGAAACTCCAGGAAGAAAATTCAGCTTGACATTCCAGGGGGAAAACCCTCCTCCCGCCACACAGTATCTCAGGTCGGTACAAAATTGCTGTCACTTTACAAAAAGTCTAAGATTCACAGTTAAGTAGCAAAGGGGAGGGTGAGGGGGATGGGAGGGATGGGACCCCATCCCTGCTGGAATTTGGTCTATGAAAATGCACCGTATGACAAGTCTGGTAGAAAAATCCATCCTGAGGACTGGACAGTGTCACGGGATTTCTACACCTACTATAGGGCTCAGAGCCTGGAAAAGAAGCATTCAGGTGGTTCTCCTGGGGCAAAGGCATCTGCAAACACTGTCCTGCCACTGGGCACTGCATGGGATAAGTCTCTCTTCAGGAGGAATTTTGCAGGAGAGAAGGATGAGACACAAGAGGTGAGCAAGGCAAAACAGGGAGCGGCTCCTCTGCCCAGCACTCAGCCCTGGCAGAGCCACCTACCATGGCCAGGCTGCTTTTATAGCCTAAAAAACTCCCTAAAAAACTCCCCCCTCCCCCATCATCTCCTCCCCTCATGCCCAATGCTGTTAGAAAGAAAACAGCACACACATTTTGGCTATTTCTGGATTGGTGTTAAAACCAGCCCAGACCTTCGTCTGAGGGTCATGGGAAAATCTAAAATCTTTCTTAAAGAGGATTTCATTGGGGGGTGGAAGATTTGTGGACTCCCAGCAGGGGAGCTCCAGGGAAAAGGAAAAGCCCCTGGGGACAGCAGTGAAATCTGACAATCCCTTTGCTCCCACCTGGAAAATTCCCACCCAGAGCGGGGTGGGAGCACTCCCCTGGCACTCCCACTTTCACCCACAGGCAGGTGATGAGCAGGTGGCACGTGGGCAGTGACTGTGTGTGGAAGGTGCCCCTTCTGGCTCCATTAGTGGGAGAGCACCAGGACAAAGCTGGCTCTGACAGAGAGAGCAAACATCAGGAGCTCTTCCAACAGCACAAGGATGCAGGAGGCTCAGCTGGGATAAATAAACCTGGGAATATGTTGAAGTTTTACATGGAGCCCATGCATCCCTAAAAAAGCCACTCCCCCTCTCCCGCTGCAGGGCCACTCTCCAAGCAAAAATAAACCCAGTGACAGTCCAGCAGCAGAAACGTGCCCAGGCTGCTCTAACTACTCAAAGAGGTGTCAGGGAGTGACAGGTTTGCACCCTCCTATAAACACCCCTGGCAGGCAGCTCGTCCTGCAGATTCATCAGCTCCCTGCCAACGTTCCAAAAGGTGATGCTAAAATCCAGCACTTTTTATTTGTTTGTTTTAAACCTTTAAAAATACACATCTTGCTTTTTTTTTTTTCTTAAATATATAGTCTATAAAATAAGGCAACTCGAGGAGACAAGGGGAATGTCCCCATTGCTTAGGTACTGCATCCCACCACCAAAGAGGGTGACAGTACTTCCAGTTGAGAAAAGTGACTCTGCCCGGCCCAAACACACTCCAGTGGTGCTGTAAATCATGGGGAAACATCTCAGCAGCCCCTGGATGCATCCCAAGGAAGGAAGGATCTCTGGGATTTCATGGATAGGGAGTCACTTTGCCGGGGATGCTGCAGCCACAGCAGGAACAGCTTAGGGAACCCCCATGGCCAGGAGACCTCAGGGACAAAGGCAGCACAGAAGATGGAATGAGGTGATTTCTCCCCAAAACTGAAGCACACATAAATCTTTGGGAGAAACTCTTATAACATGACTATCTTGAAGTATTAAAAGCTATAAACAAGGTAAGCACAAAGGAGTGCTACTCATTCCCAGCCCAGATCCTGTTCAGTCTCACAGCATTCCAAAAAAACAGCAGCTTTTTATAACATGGAATTCATCTCTCTCTATGGAAGGAGTACAAGTGTGTGTTTTTCCTCCAGTGTTTTCCCTCTTTTACGTGTATTAATGCTGGAAATGTGATCTTCACATCTCTGAGCTTTGTAGTATACACGTTTTCCATGTTGCTCCCCAATTCCCGCTGGGCTAAGTGTTGCTTTCTAGAGCTTTATTTCTCTGTGAAATAAATTTAATATAAAATAATTTATAGGAAAGAAACCTCAACCTAGAGAGTACTCAGCAGTAAATAGTCCTGTGGAGCAACAGGATGGCACATTGTAGGCTCAAAGAGGGACTGGGGGTTGGAAGGGGGTGGCAAGGACACCATGGCAAGCTGTGTAAACCTGGAATGATCATTACCTGGGTCTGCATCACTGATCCATGATGGACCATAGGCAGGAATAATTTACAACCTCGAAAGAGGAAAAAAACCCTTACTCTAACAAACATGACCTTATAAACAAAGATCTTTTCACCCTGACACTGGCTATACTGGTACCCACCTATGGCACCCAGTACACCATCACCTAACCTGAGCACAGCCCTGGCACTGCACAGAGGAACCAAATCCATGGTGGAGTGAACTCCTGGTCCTTGGCACAAGTGTTTAGTTCTCCTCGTCCGAGAGAACAGGTGGGATCTTGCTGGACAGCAGGGTGTACACGTAGGGCCAGATTTTGTTGGTCTCAGTACCCGAGAAGGAATGAAGGATGCCCCTGCTCCTGGAAAAGAGATGGGAGAAGAGGTCAACACCAGCCTTCCTGAGGACAGGGTACCCACAGGCATGTTGGACGGGGCTTGGAGCAACCTAATGGAAGGTGTCCTGCCCATGGAATAAGATGGTCTTTAAGTTCCTTCCAACCCAAACCATTCCAGGATTCTGTGATTCTGCCCCTCTTCTGCAAGGGTGATTTTGGCCCCTCAGGGACCACTTCTGCACTTAAAAACACTCCCAGGATCTCGCTCCTTTTCAGCAGTGGATTGTCACCCTATGTTAATCCATCTATTCCCAAATTGGCCAGGGCACAACTGCCCCAAACTACCAGGGGACAAGCGCTGAAACTCTCCTGTGCTCCCAGCAGACCCATCCAAGCCAGTGCCAAGGTCTTGCCCTTCTCCTGCCCTCTTGCCAACCACTCCACGCTCCACTCAAACCCCTGAGGGCCCTGGACTGATTTTTGCATGGCATGGACCACCCTGGAACTGTGCCTTCTGCCACAGCCAAAATATCCCTCCCATTGCCAACCCCGGCGAAGCCCTTTATGGAGCCCAGCAATACAAACAGGAGCTGTGAATTCCTTTAGATCAACCTCCTCCCTCCAAGGGAGGCCCCTCCAGGGCCAGGGCTTGGCTGCAATGAAGGGCTGGGCTTGTGCCACTGTGCCCAGTGATCTGCATCCCAAACATCTGTTGGGGCCATGCCGGGGCTCCTGGAGCTGTGGGGATGTGGGCACAGGACTGTGCTGGTGAAACAGCACTCAGGCCTGTTTTTACAGGCATGCTGTGATTTTTTTCTCATGGTCCAACTCACTTGTACAACTCTATTACAGGCTTTGCAGCATCTTTGTACTTTCTGAGCCTGGCAGCCACGGCCTCGGGTCTGTCCTCCTCTCGCTGCACCAGGGGCTCGCCCGTCAGGTCATCGACGCCCTGCCGGAGGGAAACACCATCAGGGGACGTGGCCACCAGCCCCATCATCCCACTGGAGCTCCCTGACAAACACCTCATCCTGCTCTGCATCCCTCCAGCATCCTGGACAGCATTTAGCATAAATCCCATATTCCTATTAACATTTAGCACAACTCCTCCAGGCAAATCGCTGCTCAGTGCTACTACCTGGGATTTCTCTCTCAATGCTTTTCTTAGGATCCCAGCTCATGCAGAGAAAAGCTTCTCTGATCTTTTCCTTTCGTGGATCATTCCCAGCTGGCTCCATGGGCTCTTACCTGGACGTGGGGGGGGTTGAAGTCCATGTTGTAGACCCTCCCACTGCCCGGGTGGACCCAGCGGGCACTCAGACGATCTTTCAGCGTCTCGAAGGGAATGTTCAAGCTGATCACCAGGTCCAGATCACAGATCCTGTCCAGCGCCTTGGCTTGTCCCAGTGTCCGAGGAAAACCTGTGCAGGCACCACAATGGAAAGGGGCTGGAATTAGAGATAGGAAAGCAGCAAGAATGGAACCAAACCCACCCATCACGCAGCTCCAGAGCTGCAAACCCACTGCAGCTCCTCCCTGTGCTGTAGCACAAGTGGTGTGAAAGGCAGACACCACCATATGGCTGCAATAAAAAATAGCTCCCACAGCACCAGTTCCTGAAATATTACACATAGGTCGCTGTGGGCTCAGGTTTTCCTGCAAAGACATGTCTGGTGTCTCTGCATGGGGGCTGGGGGCAACTAGGAGGGAACAGGCAACAGCAAAACAGGAAGAAATGCTGGAATTACAAGGAAAAACCTGTACACAGATAAGGGATAAGCTGCTCATTTACATGGAGGGCATCAAGGATACTGTGATCAAATGGTCCTGTCCTCTGAAGGTAGTGGGTGGTACCTTTGCTTTGGAAAAAACCAGTGAACAGCTGGGAGCAGAGAATCATAGAATCCCAGGATGGTTTGGGTTGGAAAGGACCTCAAAGACCTGAAGGGAGCCAACAAGAAAGATGGAGAGGGACTTTTTACAAGGGCCTGGAGGAACAGGACAAGGGGGAATGGCTTCCCACTGCCAGAGGGCAGGGTTAGGTAGGACATTGGGAAGAAATTCTTCCCTGTGAGGACAGGTTGCCCAGAGAAGCTGTGGCTGCCCCATGCCTGGAAGTGTTCAAGGCCAGGTCGGATGGGGCTTGGAGCAACCTGAGCTAGTGGAAGGTGTCCCTACCCATGGCAAGGGGTGGAACAGGATGAGCTTTAAGGTTCCTCCAAACCCAAACCCTTCTGGGATTCTGTGTTGCTTGATTCCAGTTCCAATCCTGCTGCCATGGACAAGGACAGCTGGCCTTACCTGTTTGCTCACAGCATCTCCTCCCCCTCCACCTCAGGTGGCTTTTGGCTTTGAGGAACCACTTCACACACATGTGGAGGCAGTAAGAGGTTTTTCTTGGCCTGTCTCCAGCTCTCCTCTGCTCTCTGGCTCTGCTTCATGAACAACCCCATCCCCTTTCCCTGCCTTTCCCTTTCCCGGCCACATGCCAAAGGCTCAGCTGGACACGCACGTGCAGCTGCCAAGGGCAGGGGGAAGAAACACCCGCAGGCAGATGTCCCTGCCAGCAGGTCGGCTCCTGCCTCCCCTCCCTCCACCAGCAAAGGCACCTTCTGGCTTTTCACTCTCCTGGTATTGCCAAAACATTAGCAACAAGCTGATGTTCTGAGGTGGGCTGGCATTTTCCCATCCGGAGGGGACTCACCGTCGATCAGCCAGTGCTGCTCCCGCCGCTTCTCCAGCTCCGTCATCATCACACGCGTGATGACGTGGTCGGGCACCAGAAGGCCTCGCTCAAGGTACTGCTTTGCCAAGACACCAGCTTCTGTTCAAGAGAAGAAGAAAAAAAAACAAGAGCAATAAAAAAAACCCCATGACATATCCAGTTAAAAAATATTGCTTCCCCTCAAATCCTGTCTGTCCTTTCAAATGGCTCATCCTGCTCAAAGCTGCTCTTGATAGCTGCGGCCACATAGTCATTTAGGTGCTGGAGAAATGGAAATACCTGAGATACCTGAGAGCAGGAACATGGTGATCCCAGCCAAGCCTTTGGCTGACAAAGCGAGGGGCACCGGCACCAGCTGGATGTGCCAACACGTGGAGTTCCTTTGGTTCAGGAGATTGATCCAGTGCAGTTACAGGTGACACTGGCACAGGTATGAAATGTCCTGAAGACACTGAACCTGCTTCCCACCCACAGGGCATGAAGATTTCAGAGCCTCCACTTAAGATACACTCGGACAACAAAGTTATTTCCAAAAGCAAATTCTTGAGAACATAACTGACGTGTAATTGCAAGGTAAACACTCCTTCCTGGGCTTCTGCCTGGCTCCTGCATCACTCAGCTTCAGCTGCTCCTGGAAGCTGGAGAGGGACTTTGACAAGGGATGGAGGGACAGGACAAGGGGAATGGCTTCCCACTGACAGACAGCAGGGTTAGATGGGAAATTGGGAAGGAATTCCTCCCTGTGAGGGTGGGGAGGCCGTGGCATAGGTTGCCCAGAGAAGCTGTGGCTGCCCCATCCCTGGAAGTGTCCAAGGCCAGGCTGGACGGGGCTTGGAGCAACCTGGGATAGCTGAAGGTGTCCCTGCCCATGGCAGGGGGTGGAACTAGAAGATCATAGAAACACAGAATGGTTTAGGTTGGAAGGGACCTTGTTCCAACCTCCCCAGTTTAGATGGTCTTCCAACTCAAACCATTCCATGATCACAGTTTGCCTGTGATTTTCTTTGAGCCACTCGGAGACACAAGGAAACTGTTTGGGGAATGCAAATATTCTTTGTCCCCATGTGTGACAAGTCCTGCTCCTGCCACCAGGACAAGTCCAGCCCCTTTTCCCTTGGACCAGGACCCAACAGACACCTCTTCTCTTCTTCCCACAGCAGCTGAGATAGCATTTGTCACCAGAAATGAACAATTTTGCAATCTGTTTTTTTGCACAATTTCTGGTGAGGACAGCACATTTTAGCCCTCTCAAAGTGTGAGTCCTCTCTAAAAATAAGCCACAGGATCCTGCATTTGGAGGCAGGCTCTGGTTTTCCAGGCTGCAGCAAGATGTCAAAGCGGGCAGCACGTGCACCTGGCTGTGGGATGAATTCCTGAGCTGCGGGAGGGGGTTTTTGCAAGCTATACTGTTCTTGGAGAGAATTCATCTGATCTAAGGGAGAAACCAGCCTGAACAGATCCCCCTGGGAGCGTGGGGTTGGGTGTGTGCAGGAAACCTTGTGAACTCCCAAAATGATCTGCAGAGGATGCCTGGCTGGGAAGCAGGGCAGGTGGGGCTCCTGGGTTGAATCCAGAATCCAAAGGAACTGCTGGGAAAATGCAAATATTCTTTCCCACTGCGTGTGACAAGTCCTTCTCCTGACATCAGAAGACGTCCAGCCCCTTTCCTCTTGGACCATGGCCAAGAATCCAAAATTTTGGAATCCAGAATCCAACCTGCCTCAGAATGGGCAGGCGGCCGGCACTGACTCACCGGCCTGCGGGGCTGAGTCACCACAGGGACCGGGATCACATCCCACTCCCTCTGATCCATAAAGGCATTCCAGCTCACCCTGCTGAGTGGCTCTTTGCTCAGGGCCACAGTGATTGCCAAGAACCAAGGGCAGAAAACACCTTTTCTCAATGACAAGTTCTCTGTCACTGCCCAGACGTCACCGGCGCTGCCGGCAGTGATCCTGCTCGGGAAAGCAAAGGACTCAGGGACGGAAACGATACACTTATGCAACCAGCACAGAGACCTGCGAGGGCAGAAATAGTATTGCATCTGCCTACACTGTTTGATATTTATTCACACGGTCTGCACAGTGCCAGGGGCTCGCAGGGAACGTGCTCCCTGGCAGGGCAGGGCTGATCCCAGGGGCAGGGGTGTTCCCGGTGCAGGGTTGCTCCCAAGGCAGGGTTGCTCCTAGGGCAGAGCTGGCAGCCACGGAGGCTGGAGCTGCCACAGAAGGTCTGGATGTCACCCTGAGGAGGGGTGGCCATCCGAGGGACTGACTGTGGCTCGGCAGAGCTGCTGGAGCTGGGTCTGGAGCTGCAAACCAAAACACACCGAGCCCCAGCTGAGGCTGGGAATACAGTGTGGAAACACAGGCCCACAGTCCTGCATCCCAGAGGCTGCAGCTTTCCCACGCCCCTGATATGGGTGGACAGCTCTCCACGGCTCCAAGATGGACAATTCCTGCTGTTGGAAATGCTGTTCCTCTGTGCCTGCCGTGTGTGCCGGGGGCACACACCAGCACAGGGACATGAAATGCATTACCATGGGGGTCCACACACCAGCACAGAGTACTGACTGCTTCCAGAAAGCTCGTGGAGCTTCTTCCTCCTCCAAAGCACAGGCAGCACTGCCACCCCTTTCCTCCCTGAGGAGGAACAGGTATGGATTTTACATGAAGGACCTGTAGATCTGCCCAGTCTCCAGACCACCAACATCCAGGATGTGCTGGAATGCATCATCCCAGCAGCCACAGCCCTTGATGTTTCTTCCAGTCAGCCTTTAACTCCAAATTTAACATGTGCTATCCCCTTCCCAGTCAGCCCTGAAGCCCAGCCTGCTACAGGTCACCCCCACCCTAGTGCAGCTCTCCCTAACCTCAAGCCAGAGGGGAGCAGGGTTTGGGCAGTCCTTCCCAAGCAGGGTGGAAAATCCCAGTCCCCCAACATAAGGAGCTGGGACTCACCCCTATGGAACTGCACATCACCAAATCCCCATTGCTGTGGCCCGGTGCAGAGAGAGGGTGCAGGCATTACTCTGCAGTTACTCCAGGTAGCAAAGGGCTCCTAAAGTGCTGTTTGTGCTGAGCTCAAACCCAGCCTTTTGACCTGTGGGTTTAATCACATTAATCTAATGACTCTGGGTTTAATCTGCCCTTTAACTCATGGGACTTTCAGCTCTCAGTGACTTCCCCCATGTGGCCCTGATCTGTCCCTCTTTATCACAGCAACACAGTCACAGCCCTGAGGGACGTGTCCCACTCCCGAGGCCACGATCCACACCGCAGCCTCCCAGGGCCAGGAAGGACAGGCTGGAGGAGAGGCTGTTCCCAAACACAGCACTCAGCAGCCTCCAGACCCTGCATGATAAACCCAGACTTTCTGCCCTGTGGCAAAACATTTAGCATGGTTTTTTCCCTATTATTTAGGCAACAGCAACACAATCTGGACTAACAGAGAGGAGAAACCTTGGATATGAACAGAGCAGTGACACAGTTGTCTGTACCCCACTGCAGTTAAGCAACACCAGATGTCACCCCAGTTTTGGGACCCCAGGACCTTTTTCCTGATGCAGATACTGCATCCAGGGCCTTGTTCCAACTCTGTCCTCAGCCTCAGGATGTCACTTTGGGGAGCTGGAGCCTGGAGTGGCCATAAATTCAGGCCATGACACTGGATGGACAGTGGGATCTGTCTGGAGGGCAGCAGCCAGTGCTGGGGGACACCCCATGGCCAGAGCACTGTGGCTGCTCCCACACAGGGATATAGCAGGGACCCCAAGGAAAATCAGGCTGCTGCTGGCAGGCTGCATCCCCTGAGCTCAGCTCTGACCACCAACCAGGCCAGTGCAGCTCTGCCAGCAAAGACCCTGGGAAAGGTGGGAGAAGGACTGTGGGGCCAGCCCACTTCCCCCTTGGAATTTTGTTTTGTGTGTACCTCGGTGGATGCTAACAAACAAAATCCATCACGAGGAAGGGACAGGAACCACTTCCGTCTCCAACAAAGCTCCTAAAAGGGAGCAGTGGGGCAGACACAAGACTCACAGACTCTCAGCCAAAGCCAATTAAGTTGTTTTGCAAATTAACTGCAGAGTCCTGGAGCCCAGAATGCCACTAACACCAGAGACGACCACTCGGGTTCTGGGGCAAGTACTGGCCAAGGAAATGGCTCACCACCCTCCAGCAGCCCTGCCTAGCACCAAAAACACAGCCTCTAAGACTTCCAAGGTGTTGAGAAGGCCTTTTGCTACAGCAGAGCAGCCACTCACTGAGAGACACTAATTAAGAGACACATGGGTGGGAGCAGATGCACTTCAGAGTTGCTGCAGCACAACTTAGAGCCCTTCAGGAGCAGCCACGCATTCAGTGGCTTTGCCTGGCTGTGAAGTCCTTGTTCCCTGAGAACGCCAACATGGACAGCAGCAGCAGGCCTGGAACGCTCTCCATGCTGGCTGTTCCGGCTTCCTCTGGCAGCTGGAGCCCTCTGTGCTCCCCCAGCCTGAACCCTTAGCCACGGCCACTTTATGTCTGGCACTGGCAAGCAGGAAAATCCCTGGTGCATTGACTCTCTAAAAACACTGGATTCATGGTTCCCTTTGGGATGATAAGCCTGTAATGATTCTGTTGGTATTGCAGAGCCCCAGCTCCCCCACAATGCAAAGCCAGTGGAACAGTTGATAAACTTGGTAAGAGAATCTACTTCCACCTGGTTTCCCCCAGAGCTGGCACACAGCAGCACAGTCATGTAACAGCTTGTCCAAAGCAAATAGCAAAAAAAAGAAATAGCAAATAGCTGGAGCTTACTGAGAGCCGTAAGCAGAGGCTGAGTCAAAGGTGGGACCTGAATGTCACACACACGGCTGATTTCCTTCTGAGTAATTTTCCCTGCACTTCCCCGTGTTTTTTCCTTTGGGAAAGTGAATGTACGCGAAACACTTTGGGAAACACCATCAGCTAACTCCATTCACAGCCCCTTCTTCCTTCTCCAGTGTCCCCAGAGAAGCTCTACAGCAAGAGCATGAACTGAAATATAAAATTCAAGACAGTGACTCATTCAGAACTTGACTGTGGAAGTTCCCAGACAGGCACGATCTCATCACGCTTCACCTCTCCACACGCTGCACCTCTGCTGGCTTTTCACCCCATCTTTCTGTCCTGCAGCCAAAGCCCTCATCGAGATTTTCCAACTTTTCAGCCTCCCTCCAAAGGAAATATTATTGTCCTTTTTATTTACCAAAGGAAATCTGGGTATTTTTACACGAGTGACCAGCACAGGGCTGTGTGCAACGCCCTTGCACCACGCACCTCTCCAAAACTTCACCCTCCTTGTTTTCATCACCCTTCTAAAAAGGGAAATCACTTCTATGTTCTCTGGCTTGTTTTGTCTCCACAACGTTTCACCGTTCCTCTGCCCGGTGAGTCAGCTTCCCCCCCGGTCGGTCTTTCACACATTAGCAGAGGAGAGAAGGAACTGCTGGAAAAAGAAATACGCTGGGATTGCCTAATGGCAGCTGCAGAGGAACCCGAGCAGGAGCTGGGGTGCAGCACAGCTGCTCCAGAGCCTCATTGGAACGAGGAGCACCTCAGCAGCCTGGGACATGGGCACAGCACATCCTATCTCCCACAGGGTTTGCACTTGGATGTCAGACACGGGATAGGCAGGATTGCTGCCAGTCTTAAAAAAACGAGTCTCGAGGGCTAACCTGTGCAGGGTGGGTGCTGACACCCACCTCCTCCAACTCCCTGCTTCTGGAAAGGAGAGGGGCCACACACCAGCACCCTGTAACACCCCCAGCCCTGCCACAGGGCACCGCACATCACAGCCCCTGGCCACAGCCACCCCACGACACACAGCAATATTCCCAGCAGGGTTTCTCCTGTGGACAAATGCGTTTTCCCAATGCATCCCTCCCACCGTGGGTGTTGTGCGGGCACAGCGTGCACCAGCATTACAGCCATCTGCCATCCACCACTTTAGGTTCTCCCCCCATCCCTGAACAGCCACCTGAGGCAGGATGAAGTTATTAATAACACACAGACGCCGCCGCTAACCATCAGTGCATGGGCAGGTGGGTTATTCCTACCGGCCTCTCCGGAGCTTAATCACCTGGCACAGGGATAAAATTGTCGTGCACCCGCGGCACCCGCAGCATCAGACCTCACTTTTATCAGGCAGCTCCGTCAGCTCAGGCTGGAGGGAGAAGGTGATGAGTGAGTTGTGCCAAATCCACGGAAAGAAAACAACCCGTGGTGTATCCAGGGGGTGTGTGTGGGAAATGTGCATTCCATCTCATCTCCATCCCCATCTGCATCCCACTCCCATCTTCATCCCCATCCCTACCCTGTCCTCATCCCCATCCCATCGCCATCGCTGCCCCGTCGAAGATGCGCGGGGCAGGGACCTCCCGGTCCCACCGCTCCCCCCGACGGGGCGGCCCCGCGGACACTCACCGTGGCCGCCGCCGAGGCTCTCCCGCAGGAATTGCCCGCTAGAGAGGTGCTGGAGCCCGAAGCTGCGGGCGATCCTCTCGCACACCGTCCCCTTGCCCGAGCCGGGGGGTCCCAGCACCACGGCCCGCAGCAGCTTGGAGGCCATTCCGGCTGCCGGAGCCGTGCGGGGCAGGACACGCGTCAGCCGCCCCGGCCCCGCGCCGCTCCCCCCGCACCGCCCGTACACATCAGCAGGGCGGGGGGAGCCCCGCGGCCGCTTCGCTCCCGCCGCCCGCCCGCCCCCTCGGGCCGCGGCACCCTGGGACTTGTAGTCCCGCAGCCGCCCGCGCAGCCCCGCGGTCCGACGGAGCCCCCGCGGCTCTGCCCGGCTGCGCTCGGCTCAGCTGGGCTCGGCTCGGCACGTCCCGGCGCGGGGCGGGCACAGCGGCGGGAGGTCCCGGAGCCGCGCCGCCCATGGAAGCGGCTCCGCGGGATCCCAGGGCACGTCCCGCACGCCCGGCACGGCCGTGCCCGAAGGGAATCGGGGGGACCGCGGGGGACCGCGACCACCGGGGCGGACACGGCGGGACGGGAGTGCACGGGCTGCGGACACGGCCGGCAACTGCAGCCCGCGATGGTACCGGTACAACCTGTGGAGGTACAGCCGGCACACACAGAGCCTGGGAAGGCACAACCTGTGGATGCACAGCCGGAGAATCCACAGCGCGCCGAGGATGCATAGCCTGTAAACAGGCTGAAAATGGTCGCACATACACGGCGTGCGATCGCAGCTGCACATGCACAGCCCGCAGACACAGAGACCGCAAAGTACAGCCCGCGGTGCTCAGGGGCTGGCGGTGCCGCCGGGGGTGACTCCGTGTGTGTGTGCGTGCCATTCCCTGTGTGTCTGTGTGTCATTCCGTGTGTGTGTGTCACTCCCAGAGTGTGTGCGTGTGTTTGACTCCATATGTCTGTGTCACCCCATGCGTGTCACTCCCTGTGTGTCTGTGTCACTCCGCGTTTGTGTCACTCCCTGCTCTGTCCCGGCGGGCTCTCCCCCGTGTCTGTGCACGGCCGTGCCCGTGCACACGCGTGTCACACGCGTGGCCGCCGCCGCCGCGGACACCGCGGGGGCCGTGCCGGGGCCTCGCCCTGGACACCGCGGGTGCCGTGCCGCGGGTGCCGTGCCGAGGCCGCGCTCCCGCGTTGCTCCCGCGTTGCTCCCGCGTTGCCCCCGTGCCCGCGCGCGGGCGCGCGCACCGCACACACCCCTTCTCCTCCTCCTCCTCCCCCCTTCCCGCGCGCGCCCCCGCGCCGCCCCCGGAAGCGGGCGCGGGTCACGGGCGCGCGCGGCGCTGCCATAAACACGGG
>JAWWLV010000005.1:1694370-1763746 GCA_035041135.1 Platyrinchus mystaceus
CCAGCGCCGCACTCGCGCTCTCGGTGTGGGCGCGGGCGGGGCCGCCGCCCCCCCTGCCCCGGGTGGGTCCCGGCCGGCGCTGCCGAGGGGCGAGGGGAGCGGGGCGGGGGCCGCGCCGCTTCTTGTCTCGTCCCGTCCCGTGGCTGTTCCAAGGCTCCAGGTAATCCCGGGAAGCGCTGTGGAAGGAAACTTGGGAGGGAGCAGCGGTGGCGGCCCGGGGACCTGCCGGGGTCCCTCACCCCTCACAGCCCCGCCACCGCGGCCGTGTCACCGCCCTCACGCCGCTGTATCCTCGTAACGAGCTGTTTGTTTTCTCTCCAGGCTCGCAGAGGTTTGTGTTAAAATCGCGCTGACCGAGATGGAAATCAGGTTTTCTACCCGAGCTTCTGCAGGGTGAGAGCGGCTGGAGGATCCTCGAGCTGTGTGCAGGGGTGGGGAGGGACGAGCCTTGGGGTTATGGCCAGGGAGCATCCACAGTCCCAGCGGTGTGGTGCTAAAGGAATTTTGGTTTGTGTGAAACAAGTGGAAAAAACAGGTATAATCGCCAGCCCCAAAGGGGCAGGAGGTGGAGCTGGAGTTTAAAACCCAGCCAGGCCGACTTAGGAGGGTTTCAAAGGCAAGAACTGGCAGCAAACACTGGAAACTAGAGGATTTTTTTAAAAAAAGCATATGGAAATATGCAATGCCTTAGCAATAACAAGAACAAAAATGTGTGCTAGACTCCAAAACTAATGTGTGTGTCACTGAAAAGGGTGTTTTTTTCAGATAATAATGGAGAACCTACATCACCTTTCTGCCTCAGGTTTGTGTAGCTTTAGTCTGGCTGAAGCAAAGAAAAAATCAGAGTGTGTGTGTGTGTGTGTGTTAAAAGCAAGACAGCAAACTGTATTGGAGTAAGAGCTGGATCCTCTAGAGAAAATGGCACCAGCCCTTGGAATATGTGTGTAACTCCAACCGTGGTTGTGCCAGAAGGTGCTGGGATTTGTTCACTTTGTTTTAAATGATGTGATAGGAACTGCTGGATCACAGAGGAAAATCTCAATACAGTGATCAAAGCATAGTTGAATTGTACAATAGTGATTCTGCTTTCGTCACCTCAGCCTGTGAAATGTAGGATTCCCAATCCTACACTTGTGCCACTTCACTGAAATCAGTAGAATTTTTCACCTGGAATACCAATGGTGTTGTAAAAACATCTCAAAGTGAGAGCAAATGGTTCATTAGTTATGCAGCTTCTTTCTTTTTTAAAAGTCACTGTTGTATGTATGGAATTTAATATAATTTTTAGCAAAATTTTGTTGTTTTTTCCTACCAACAGCTGATCCCTTAATGATTAATCCACAAACTGTGGCAAATCTGCAAGTTTTGGGATGCATGTTTAAGTCATCTGTGTCATCTTACGTCAGTATTGCATAATCTGTTGACTGTCCCCTTTTTATGTAATATATGTTTAGAGTTTGTTTTAAAATGTACAAATATTTTTTTTCCCCTGCGTGCTGCTCCTTGGATATTCCATGTTTGTCTCTCCATTGCCCTCTGGAGTTACAAACTTGTAAGGCACCATTTTGGTGGCTGGATCCAGCAAGTGTTACGTTTTTCTCTTAAAAACTTTCTCTGTAATGGTCTCAGGACATGTTCTTTGCCAGGTGAGTTATTTAGTGTTGAAAAACCCACTCCTGGAGTTTCTGCTTCCTCCTGGTGGAAACATAAAAGCGACTTGTGCTGGTCAAGTCCATCCACGTGGTAACTGAATTTTTATAAGAAACTTAGTAACACATTAACTTTTACAATGTAAAACTGTTGCATTTTTTATAAACCCATTTCAGAACTTAATGTATCTGATTCCCTTAGGCAAAGTGGGGCATGTAGGAGTTGTTCCATGTTGTTTTCAGCAATGCCTGTTTTTAGGGAAGAAACAAAACAGAGAAGAGGATAAAGTTGTAGAAATAGTTCAATGATGTTTTCAGCAATGCCTGTTTTTAGGGAGGAGAAAAAGCAGGATAAAGTATAGGTTGATAGAAGCTTATAGTTTAACTACTTTGCAGTGGGATTGTGTATTTCCCAATTTTATATGTGGATCCTATGAGCTAAAATTGCCAACTTACCTGGCTGGCTGCCGTGGTACCCACTGCCTGTCTGGTCCATGACATTCAATACTTGAGTAGCATGAGCCAAATGCTGTCTGGCACCAGTGGATTTAAGGTGGAAGAGAGGGGTGCCCCTGTTGTCTTGTAGAGGTGTGGTTACACTTTCTCCATTAAATCCAGTGTGGGTGGATCTGGCCAGAAGGAGCTGCTACTAAAAACACTTTGAGCAATGTTGTGGAATCCACCACGGTCATTAAGGTAACACTAATTATCTGGATAACTTTCTGGAGTAAACCTCAGCTGCAAAGCCACTGTGAAATGCTTTTCCCTGTGGAGTGATGTGTGGTTTTTGGGACACGTGAGGGATGAGGAGGTGGAGGACATGCCTGTTGGGCTTGGCAGTGCCACGGAGGGGCTGCAATGACTGACAGGCTGCCCTGGCTCAGTTATCACAGTGCTGATGCTGTCTCTTGTAAAGGTACAGTACTGTGATAACTGAAGGATGGCAGCCATCTGAGCTTCATGGGATCCCAGCAACGACGGCCTGCTCACCTGGAGTGTGCTCCTTTTACATGTGTCCTTGGGCATAAAAATACAATTTATCTAAATAAAATATTACACCGTTTGCCTGTTTATCGACTGCTTTGTCTTTGGAGGTCTTACAGAAATGCTGTGCTTTGGGGGAGTCTGTAAAAATGGTTCCCAAAGCAGGGTCCTGTGCTGTGGTGAATATTAAAGCACAGAGGGGCAGCTCAGTGGGTGATAGTTGGTAGCAGAATGAATTCCTCTGTAGTAATACAGAAAATTGAGCCCTATTTAGGTACTTTTTAATACTTGTTAAAGATACCACAGTCTTGTCTGGCTACTGTAACTCTTACGTGTCTGTGTGGTGGGACATGGGTTATTTCACAGCCTCAGTGAGTCAGGAGCCGGGACAGTCCCTTGCTCGGATCTTCTCTGACCTGTAAGTGGGAGACTCCGAATTTCCCAGGTCATTTCTGCAGTGATGTCATCAAAATCCCTGGAAAGGAGGAGTTGTCCAGGGAGCCTGTGCTGCTGACTGATGTTTGTGCCATGTGAATTAACTCTGCAGTGCTGGGACGTGACGGCAGAGGGGCCCCGCGGGCCGAGTTGTGGTGGGAGTGTGATATGCCAAGATTTTTGCATAAAGTAATCGAGAGACCTGCAGAGTGCAGTGCCTGTTTCCCAGCTTCCCGCCTCTCCCTGACCAAGTGGTGGCCCTCAGGCTGCCGAGGCTGGTGCAGCAACTTCTAGAGGTCACAGTTTATTCCCCATCCCAATGTTTAATGTGATCATTGACCCAGTGGTGTTTAGAGAACTCTTCCTTGTGGGCTGGGTGAATCACCACCATCCAGGGTTTTGCCATGCACTTCCCTGCGCAGCCCCAGCTGCTGCTCCTCGGGGAGGACAAGATGGAATGAGCTGGATTGTTATTTCTCTGCTCTTCACTGGAAGGTGTTGGGGGCGGCCCGTGCTGGGAGCTGTTCTGTGGGCCCTGTGGGGTCGGGGCTGTGCAGTTGTGATGGAACGTTTTGCCAATGTGCGTCACTTAGAGGAGGGAAAATACTGCTGGTGTTATGAGAGTGGCTTGAGTCTGGTTCTGGAGAAGGGCTCTGTCACACCAGAAGCTGCAAATGATAAAAGAGACATCCTGCTACCAAGAGTTTTAAGTTCTAGATTAAAATCTAGCTTCTTTTTTCCGAAGGCTGCAGGCACCCCTTGACCAGGGCAGGGATGTGCCTATCCCAGAAATTAAAGCTGATCATCCTTACATTTGGCTGTCCAACAGCAACATGCCTGTGCTCCTCCTCCATGTCCTGTGCTCCCATTCCAGTTACAAGATGAACAGGAAAGAAGAGGAGCTCTGGGATTTTGGGGTGGGAGCATTTGTAAGCTTGCAGGCTGCCCAGGTTTGAGTTTCTCATCTCTTTTTACCTGTATCTGCTGTTGACTTTGGATCCAGCAGGCCCTCAGGAAACAGGCATCCCATTTCCTGGAAGAAAGGCATGTGCCATGGGGTTTTGAGCGGGAAGCAGTGTGTCATCCAGCCAGGTCCTTGTGGTGCTGTCCCAGGAACAGCCTTGGGTGTTCACTGATGAAATAGGGTGCTGACTCCTACTAGAAACCGGAAAGTCCTTTTCGTTCCCATGGGAAGCAAGATAACTGCTCAGAGGCAGAGAGAAGGTTTGGTATGGACCAGGTCCAAGGAATACAGTTCTTCACCTGCCAGGCTGTGGGTCAGGTTTGAGGTTAATGACCAATCCTCTCGCTTGGAGGACGTTTAGCACAGCTTCTCTGTGCACTGAGCACACCCTGGTGCTGCTGAGGGAGAGCAAAGAGCCTGCAGGGGTGACATGTGCCCCTGGGTTCACATCATGATTCTCATTTCCTGTCACAACAAGCACAGCCTCGAGCTCTGGCATGGGACAGGAACTGAAACCCTGGCTGTGCCTGAAAACAACACCTCTCTACTCACATTTACCAGTTTTATCTCCCTCTCCAGCACAGTGGACATAGAGTCCATCTCTTTGTCCTGTAGCTTCCTACTGATATGGGAAGGGGCAGACTGGTGGGTGTGCTACGTCTAAATACTGCTGCACACGAACAATGCAAGTATCAAAGTGCGTTTTGGCAGCAGAGCACTTCCTCCCACAAACGTGTTAAAGCAAGACGTAAACAACCTGCATCCAGTGATACAGGCTCAGAAATAAGGTCCCTGAGGACCATCCGTTTTCTGATAAAACTTGCTGTAATTTATGGGATTGATCCCAAGGCAAGTCAGTTTTCTTGTGGCACGTCTCAGCTGTCATTCCTGATGGGTTTGTTCTAACCCAGCAGTTCTCAGGCACTTTCATCAGGAAAGTTCCTTTTCCCATCTGGAGGCCGTCGCCTTCCCACCCACGTTTTGCATGAGAAGAGCAGCAGTTGTGCTCCTGCGCTGTCTCCTTGGGGCTGCAGACAGGAATGGCTGTTCTGTTCCTGGCTCTCAGCCACAAATCTGCCTTTTAAGGGTCGAAGTTTGTGCTGGCTGGGAGCAGAGCTGGCCAGCCACTATCAGCTTCTGACAACAGCAGGATAAAAGGCATCCATTGTGCCAGCACTCAGCCTTGAAACCAGGTAAGGATGTTGCCTTTCCCAAAATGCTTCTTTAAAAAATAAAAACCCTTGTTTTATTTGTACTAAAATGAAAAGAATCTTTCCCAAAGAGCTTCAAGCATTCAGTCATCATTTCAAAGCCCAGCAGTGCCTATTATAAATCAGACTGTGTTTTAATTGCAGACACTTGAACTTGAACTTTAACTCAGACCTTCTTGTTTAAACATCTTTACAAAGCAAGCAGCCCACTCGTGCAAATATTAGATGTACCAGAATGTAACTTGAATTTAGGTCAGGGTAAGCAGTTTCTCAGTGTGAGCCTGAAGATGTTGGACAAAGTGAAATGAAGACTCTGATGAAGTCTGTGTGATCAGAAATGTCACCAGCTCAGCCATGTGACATTATTTTCTCCAGGTGCAAAGGTATATTTTTGGTGTTCCAGCTCCCAAAACCTGCTCAGTTAGAGCACCTTGCAAAATGTCACGACCTTAACGAGAATTCAGCAATACTCGTTCATTACAAATATGCTCAGCTCACCTGTGGGGATATTTTCACTTTCTTGGAGTAAAATCAGCTCTGTGTGTTGGAACTGCATTCCCACTCTCACTGTTTTCAGTGGAGCACTGTGGTGACATTCCTGCTCCTGTTTCCAGGTGAGAAAGGGGTCCTTTCTCCCTGCAGTAACACTAATGGCAAGTGCACGTGTCTGTTACTGCGAAGAGCACTGCCCACGAGTCCTGTGTGAACAGAGGACGACACAGTCCCTTCTCCTTTCTGCATAAACTATTCCTGCCTGTATCTCACATTCTGGAGGCAGCTACTCACTGAGTTGTTGGATTATACGTAAACCCTGCATTTTTATCATTAGCTTGATTCACCAGTGGAAACTGTGACTGTATTTGGTGTGTAATCAGGGACAAAGGTACTCATTAGGGGCTGAGTGTTTCAGTGTGGTGCAGTACCAAAGTTTCTGCAATCATTTCTGTATATGGGCAGATGAGACTCTCCAGTTGCACAACTTGGTACATAATTTGCTCTTTATAGCATTTCACAGGAGTAGGAGCAGGACATGGATCTATGCATGGATTAATATACCCTTATAGAAGATCATTTATTGTTGGGCAAATGTTACAACCTTTCTGGGACCAAGCACTGCTAGAGCCAGAGAAAGGACACCTCTTGACTCCAAAGGGCTTTGGCTCTCACCTGTTCAAAGGTGAAATTCAGATCCCAGTCTCAAGTTCCTCCTTGACTTCAAGAGGATGAGAGCTGTGCTTAGTCTGGGGGGTTTTGATGCACAGGGAGTGAAAAAAGCCTCTTTCAACCATAGCAGAAAACAGGGAAGAAAGAGATGAGGCTGCTGGGGCTGTTCCTTGTTAGGTGGTTATCAATGCTCCCTCTGCACAGCCTGCTGCCTCCTCCCCTTGGTGAAGTGAGAGCTCACTATCGACTGCCCTCCATTTTAATTAACTCCAGAAGCAGGCAAAGTACACAGAATAATTCAGGAGAGACGTGTTTAAACATTTGCACAAGCTTCAGGTTCCTCCTACCTAAAAATAAATCTGTGAGAGAGCAGGTGATTCCTGTTGGAGGTGTTGGCAGATGGACAACAGAGCCATGGACCCCATCCCAACACCCAAGAAGACACCATCCATGGGTCTTGTCCTTGCTGCGGGGACCAACCTGGGGCTGATGGTAGTGGGAAGTTCATGGAAATGAGGTGAGGGCTGCACACAAAAGGGCAGCACCAGCACAGGCAGTTTGGGTCTGGTGGTAGCCAAGAGCCCTGGAGAAGGGGCTGGTAGAGGAGCAGGTGGGGTCAGTAACAGGTCTGAGCATTAGAGGTTTAAATGGTACAGGTGTAGCTGTTTTCCATAAGTGGGAGTCTCACTTCCTGCTTTTTTTTTTTTTAAACAAAAAGAGCATGACTTTAACAAAAACACACCAACAAAAAGGTGTCTGTTTTGGAGCACCAGAGCAGAAGCGATTCTTCTAGAGGGAAGTGGATGAGAAGGAGTCAGTAATTTTCCTATGGAAGCACACTGATAAAGGTTGTGCTGGTGTAGATGGACACAGATCGGCAGAGACAACGTGAGAAGCTCCATGATCGTGTTTTTCATGTGTGGCCAGAATTACCTGCTGATCTGGCATATTTCATATGCAAGCAGTTTCCTTAAACATGTTGGCTCACATTCCCAGAGTGATTAAAAAAATCATATTTGAGAATAATTTCCTCCTGCTGCAGAACAACCACATCTCCAGACAGCATGTGACACCACCCCTCAAGCATCCAAAGCCTTGCTGCATTCTGGTTTGAAATGTAGTGCTCCAGGGGACTCTCTAAATTAAAATTTCCAGAGGCTTATTGCTAATGAAACCTAATTAATATTGGATGTAAATGTACTCAGCTTCTGCAGTTGCATTTGCATCCCCATTAAAGGAAAACTTATTTTAATCACAATCCATAGTGGATGTTTTGTCTGAAAATTATTAGAGGAATACAGTGTCTGTTTAGTGCCTTCTTAGTCTATGCATTGTTTGCTTTTTGACCCCTTTAACTCAGCTAAATTAAAAGAAACATGTCACAGCCTTTTAAAACAACTGCATGAAATACAGTTTCACTTAAGAGGACATGAGGAAAACCAGAGTTACATAAAATGGGAGAAAACCCCTACACTGCTCTTTACCTCCATACATTTCCTAGTGGTGATATTGCTTGTCCTTAATGGGAAAAAAAGTCCACTTTTCTCCAGATTTGGAGCTTGTTTGCCATCTTGCTTTTATTTCTAAATCCTCTGGGCCATTATAAGCAACGTTTTTCCTGGAAACACAACCCTAATTCTGTATCTCCTTACGACAGAGGGAGCAGGAATAGGGCAAACGCCACATCAAAATGCAGCTTTGTAACCCAGGCCAAGGAATTGTAATTTCCAAAAGTGCACGTGAGAAAAACTGCAGCAGAGAATGAGCTTTGGAAGTTGTCCAAGCAAGGCTGTATATCTAGTAATTTATTAAAGATTTCAGAAATGCTGTGTGCTCCAGGTTACGTGTGTTCCCATGAACGAGAGAGGTACAGGACAGGAGACCCGGTCTGGGATGCCGGGCAATGACCTGGGAAATGTCCCTAGCCATGTACACAAGCTCTGTGGTCTGTGGACCAAGAGGGACCTGATCAATATTGTGTATTATTACAGAAAGGTGGACACTTTGATGCCAAACATGGCATTTGCAATCCTAAAACATTTCATTATTGCTCTGGGTGAAGTCACTGCTCTGCTTCATCTCTTCCTCTGCTTCATCCCTCCCCACCAGCAGACCCACCTCCAGATCAGTCAGTGCTAGACTTGCCCTTATCAAAGCCAACTGTTGCACATAGAACTTTTTCTGGGATATATATATCTCCCAGAGAAATATATATATATAAAAATATCCATATATATCCATAAATAGCCATATATATATATATATATGGAGTTAGTATATAAGCAAGAGCGTCGTCTGGCTCTGGTGGTGTGACTGGCAGGCAGCCAGGCAGCAAGTGGGTACCTGTGAACTGTGCCAGCTCCAAACTCATCCTTCTGGAGACAGCTATGCTGGGAATGAGCTGAAGAAAATGCATTTGAGGTTCTGGGCAGAATTGATTTGTCTTTGTGTATTTCATTAGTCTGCTTGAAGCACAACAAAAACGTGCTCACTGAACGAGTCAGACTTCAGGGGAGGGGGAGTCAGAAGTAGGATTTGGATCTGGACACTTACCACCACAACCACCACCAACATCCTTTGCAGCTGCCCTACAGCTCTTAACACAAACCCAGTTTCTGCTTCACAGCAAGGGAACTAGAGGGATATTTTTCAGCAGAGAAATCTGGGGAAAAAATTAAAATAAAGCTGGTTTATTATGAGGACAAAGAAGAACCAGAAAGATGGCAATGGGAAAAAAACAGGCGATGAAGACAAGCAGCAACATGAACACGCCTGATGCAGGGTTGAGACATGGCAGCAGCATCTTCACACTCCCCAGCTCGGAGCAAAGTGAGTGAATCCCAGCCAGGGATGTCGGGAATGGAGCTCCGTGTCACACCTCCTCCACACTGCTGTGCCAGCTTGCTGTGCCTGTGCAGGAAATCCCCCTCCAGCCTGGCTTTCAGCAGCTGCCACGGCACTCTTGGAACAAGGGCTGCTTTGGATGGGCAAAATCTAATCTTTTTATTTGCAAAGTACATTTGGAATATCGACATGAAGTACCTCTCCTTCCCCAAACTGAGATTATTAGAAATCCTACTTAGCTTAAAAAAAAGGGTTGAGCACCATATTTAGAAGTAGTTAATTATGAAGATGAAATTCACACCTTCCTGATGTCTCAAAATAAACTCTCTCACTTGCTTTTCCAAGCAGAGAGGAGCCCTCTGAAATGGATGTCACCAACACAGTTTCATGCATGTTCTGTGAGCACAGGAAGTTTAAGATAAATTCAGCAACAGATCAGATGAAAGAACTTGTGCACTATTGTGTCTATTTATACAGCTCCTGTGGCCAGGCCCACCGCTGCAGTACCCAGGGGCCTCACAGGCTCTGAGATATTCCATGGTGATGGTCTACAGCGGGATCCGCTTTGCTGATGGGAAGACCAAGAACCCAGTAATGGGCACTCAGTGGATGCTTTGAAGCACCCAAGGCTGTGGCTGTGTGATCCCCTTCACCTGACCCAACCCTGTGCTGCCCCAGAGCTTCTCCTCCTGTTCCCCACACTCCAGCCACAGAGAGAATGAAAAAAATAATTTAAAAAATAAATTCTCATTTCAACAGCACTGACCTGGCACTCTGCAGAAGGATAAAAGAGCACAGAGTCATCCTCAGAATACTTTTAAACACTACTAACAGGTTGAGGAATTTTACGTCCTATTTTACTCATCACACAGTGCCTCTGACTTCATTGCCCGGTCCTGATTTTCCCTGGTATGTGTGAGAAGAACCAGGCCCCAGAATTACTGCCAGGAACAAATCAATGACAAACTGGAACCACTTAGATAGTGTTAAATCATGTTTATGTAAAGGTCCAGTCAATCCCAAGCTGATGCCATCAGTGATTTAAAGCACTTTACCGTATGCAGGGTCCTTCACTGTACCTTGAAATGCCATGGAAAAAAAGCTTTTAAACATTTGTACTGTGTAAAGTAGTGTGGAAACATCCCATTTCAGAGGCAAAGGGGAAGCTTGCAAATCAAACTGCAGAGCAGGAAAGTAAGGGATAATCTGTGCATCTATCCCTACTCCTTTAAAAAAGGCTACAATTTGAACTTAATTTGATTTTTAATTCACAAATACCAAGACAGTCAGGTCTAGTCTTCTGTATTTGCCATTTTTTTGATGGAGAACATAAATGCATCCTGAAATTTGTAAAATAAAACAGTATGTAAGATACAAAATAATTTTTCAGATCTGTCACTACACCCTGGAATGGTACTTAGAGAGGAAATAAAGATTTATTTTGCATCCAAGGCCTTTTCTGCAGCACTTTTCAAGCCTGTTCTCTTTCTAAGCAAGAAAACAAAGTCAGCTACAAATACATCCAATTAATTCCTTAAAGAAAACTATTTCAAGGGTTTTAATACAAAATTACATCCTTCCCATAGGATGGAATGTTGTGGTAAACACACACCATTTTGGGTATAGGTTGGAAATCCTCCCCTGTTATTAACACGGTTTTGGAGTCATTTTAGAAGCGCGTTGATTTCGTCCCAGTTAAAAGTCACAGAGGAACTAGCAAAAATCAGCAGGCACCAGAAATTAGGGAAAAGAAGAGAAAACACATGTAACAGTCAGGACTGGGAGACTGAAGATACAATTTCAGTGCCAGAGAAGCTCAGAGTCTGTTTTTTAAAGTGAGGTGTGTGAGAATTTAATTCTTACTGAAAGATGTGACCTTTGGGAGCCTGGGTCATTCCTGGGCATGGTCGTGGGCTCTGGATTTAGATGGAGGCAGAGGTAAAGCTGCACCACGAGCAGCCCCAGGCTAAGTCCCTTATGCAATCCTTCCGTCACAGCTGCCTCCTCGGCCTGGCTTGGCTTCCCAGTGCTGAGCTTCAGGATTTAAGGCCATTTACAACAGCAGTTGCTGGGAAAGGAGTCCTGCCTGTAAGGCATAAATAATAAGGATCTGCTGTGTTACTGGACATGAAAACCCACCAAGAAAAACTGATTTTACCATTATAAGGGCAAAGTCATGGAAAGGGCTGGCAAGAATGAAAGGTAATCAAGGGAAGCAGCCTCTGCAGGCAGACTGTGGGGGAGAGGGAACAAGAAAAGGTCAGGCCTGGGAGCAGTGACACAGCCACACATATCTTAGATGTTAGGAAGAAATTCTTCCCTGTGAAGGTGGTGAGGCCCTGGCACAGGTTGCCCAGAGAAACTGTGGCTGCCCCATCCCTGGAAGTGTCCAAGGCCAGGTTGGACAGGGCTTGGGGCAACCTGGGCTAGTGGAAGGTGTCCCTGCCCATGGAGGGGGTGGACCTGTATGAGCTTTAAGGTCCCTTCCAACCCAGGCTGTTCTATCATTCTATGATCTGCAGGGTTGGACCTCTCTCCTTCCAACCTCAGGCTCTTTTCCAACCTGAATGACGGTTACGAGAGGGATGGAAACAGGGTGAGACTGGCGCTTTCCCACAGCGTGTGGTTAATCCAGACCCAATGTCATGTATCTGAGGAAAAAGGTAAACATGGTGCAAAATCAACCAAGTTACACTCTGCTGGTTCCCTGACAGCTGCGGAAACACGTGGGGAAGGGCTGGTTTGATTTCTCCTGGGAGAAGGGAAAAATTTAACCAATGCTTATCTATCTTTAGTTTGTGAACTACAACCATCTGGACATGTGCACTCACACGCCACCAACCCCTGACTCCCAGCTCCCTTGAGGGAGATGGAAAGCTTTGGGTTGATTTCCTGGAGAAAAGGGTCAAATCTCAGGATTGCTGAGGCACAAGGCAGATGAACTGGGGCAGAGTAGCTGTATCGGAGCGTAAACACTTCAGAACAGCAAAAGGCCTTTCACACCCTGGTGCTGCCAGGCACAGGAAGATCTTGATAAAAAGATGTTATCAGTCTGCTTAGTCTGAATTACATGAAGCCACCATTACATAGGGAAGGGTCACGTTTATCAGGGTGGGGTTTTTAAATGACTGATTCAGTTATTAGGACAATTCCCCCAAAAGGCAGTGGCAGATTGGCTCTTCTGTCAGAAGAAAATGCCAGATATGTGTGCGTGTGTGGGAAGGGGGTGGGATGATTTCATTGAACTGAATCATTTTCTGACTGGTTTTACTTCCACTTGTGCCGTTTCCTGTGACTTTGACAAGAGTTTGAAACCACAGTGAAGAAACTGGTTTCTTTTCTGTGCAGACGGGAGGACTGTGAGTGCCTCCGGGTTTTGGTATAAACACCAACTTGTTTACACCGGCTCGTTCACATCGACACGAGGCTGGAGATGCAGTTGTGGAGTTTTACAGGTGATCTGAGCACACCAGTAGCTCGGATCCCACACAGCAGACACTTGGCATCTGTGGAGATGATAGCTGTGGCCTTGGCACTGGGGTAGGGAAGACAACCCTGCAAAAAGACATTAGCCTATCATTAGAGAATGTCCAATGAAGGGCCGCGAGGATGGGGAAGGGTCTGGAGGGGAAGCCATTTGAGGAGCGGCTGAGGGCACTTGGGTTGTTCAGCCTGAAGGAGACTGAGGAAAGACCTCACTGGGGTCTTCAATATCCTCACAAGGGGCAGTGGAGGGGCAGGTACTGATCTCTTCAGTCCGGTGACAGTGACAGGACCTGAGGGAACAGCTGGAGCTGTGTCAAAGGAGGGTTAGGCTGACTATTAGGGGAAAGTTCTTCCCCCAGAGGGTGGTTGGGCACTGACCAGGCTCCCCAGGGCAGTGGGCACAGCACCAAGGCTGCCAGAGCTCAAGAAGCATTTGGACAATGCCCTCAGGGACAGTGGGATTGTTGGGGTGTCCTGTGCAGGGGGAGGAGCTGGACTGAATGATCCCTGGGGGTCCTTCCAAGTCAGCACATTCTATGATTTTATGATTCTAAATCCGGCACTGTCTAAGCAGTGCCAAAATATGTAACATAGAATCCCAGAATAGTGTGTATTTGGAGGAACCTTAAAGCTCATCCAATTCCACCCCCTCCATGGGCAGGGACACCTTCCACTATCCCAGGTTGCTCCAAGCCCCGTCCAACCTGGCCTTGGACACTTCCAGGTCTGGGGCAGCCACAGCTTCTCTGGGTGAGTGTATTGACTGCCGTGTGTTTTTAGATGCCTCCTGTCGAGCTCCCTGGTGCCGTTCCGGGCTCTGTGCTGACCCTACGCACAGCACCCCCCCGACAGCCCTCACCCCCTCCCGCCGCTCCCTCAGCCGGCCCGAGGCACCTCCCCCGGGCGGGCCCTGCCCCGCGCATGCTCCGCAGGCGGGGCCGCCGCGCCGGGACCGCCGCCCTCCGCGCCAGCGCCTCGGGCCGCTCCCGATCCAGATCCCGATCCCGCACCGCGCCGAGCCCCGCGGGGCCGCGGCCGGGCCGCCCCGCCGGGACACACGGAACGGTGAGTGGGGCCGGGCCGGGGGCAGCCGGGCAGGGAGGGCGGTGCGGGCGGCGGGCGCGCTCCCCGGGGAGGCTCCGCGATGGCCGCGGGGGCGGTGCGGGACTTTCCCGACGGCCGCGTCCGGGGTCAGCCGGTGGGTCTCCGTGGCCAGAGGGGCCGGAGCGGGGCCGGAGCCACCGGGTTCGCCTTATGGGAAAGGGGCCGGTACGGGGCCGCTGGTTCCCCTGATGGCGGGCGGCCGGTGCGGCTGCGGAGCCGCTGGTCCCCCTTGGCCGGAGGGTGCGGGGCCGTGCGGGCAGCGCCGGGCCGGGAAGGGGTGTCAGAGCCACGTTTCGCGGCCGGGCGGGGGAGGCCGGGTCGGTGACAGGAGGAACCGCAATGAAACAGCTCCTGTTGTGGCCACCGGTACGTTAGGAAAAGTTCAAAAGTCCCCGGGTGGTCGTGGGTGAGCGCGGACCGCCGAGCCCCCTGTGCCACGGGAGATCCCGCTGCCTCCCACTGCTGGGCAAGCTTCGGGCTTGGAATGTTGATGGTATCCAGCTGTCGGTCCGGCAGCTGTTCCTCTGTAAGGGATAGGGACATCCTTCACCCCCAAGGGAGGTGACAGCCACGGTGCAGAGCTGGATACCCGTCACCCCGAGGGACACGCAGGGATGGGGAGCAGGTAACCTGGCAGGTGGCAAGTTGTGCCAGCTTTACACCTTCTACAGACACCTAAAATTCTGCTCTGTGTTTGAATGTGTGAAAGCATTGCAGTGTTGGATAATGGCAGGGAGTTGTATCTTTAAGGTCCTTTCCAACCCAAACGAATCTATGATTCTATAATCGCCTCGAGTTGGGATTTCTAAAATACATGTAGAAAGGTCGTGTACGAGGACAACCAGGACACAAAAGTCTGAAGCAGTTCAATAATAATGGAGATGGATGGCAGAAAGACAACATGGCAGTGGCTCAGTGTGGCAGGAGGGGATGGACCCGGCTCTGTTTGAACAAACATCGAGTCTGTGCTTAGGAGGACTAAGGGGGTGGCTATTCTGATGAATTAAGGATGGAGGGATTATGTTTTGAGGCATATCTGGAAGGAAGATAAGTGCAGTGCAAGAAAGTTTTGGGGGCTTTTTTGTGGTTCTTTTTCTAGGGGGGAGATGGCAATAATTCAAAGTTGTGTTGCTTTTTAAACTTCACTCCAGTTGACCCAATTTTGCTCATAGAAGATTCCCTGTAGTTTTATTCTTGAGCAGGATGGATGTGCTTTGGTACCCCTTTATTTGGGCTGCTGAAGCTCAGTATTAAGTTCAGTTTTGACCTTATAAGGGGACTGGGAAGCATTTCCTCCTGGCACTTGTTTTTAAAACACACAGGAAGTTGCACCTTGATCTGGTTCTGTGTTAGGTGACACCGAGACAGGTGCTTTGAAATGCAAAGCCAGCTGAGGACATGCTGCTCTGTCTGAGCCAACAACAGATCACATCAGGCTCTTGCTGTCATTTGTGGTCTTAAAAGTTAGTGATCACAGGCTGATTTTACAACCGTCTCTGTAAGTACAATTTTAGTGATTCAGTTGTTAAATATCTTACTTATCAAAGTATCTGCAAGCTGTTTGCCTCAAAGCCCAATGGCACAGAGACTATACTGTGCTCATACACCACAAAACTGCAAATATTTGGCCTTTGAGAAAGGTGGGGTGAAAAGCTTGTATAATCCAGGGTGAGTGGGTTTAAATTTGCACAAGAATATAAACACAGAATTGGAACAGCTTAACTCCTGGAAGGCTCTGCATTGAGAAAATATATCAGAATTAATTGCAAAGTAGCCTTTTTAAGAGGTAAATCTTGATCTGTTTCTGTGTACTCAAATTGTCTGTTCAATGAATTTATTTAAAAAAAAAAACAAATGGGAAACAAGATCTGGAGAGAATATCTAGTACAAAAGCTTTGGAAAGCCAAAAGCTGAAGTGCACCTGAACAGCCACTGGCCAAACTCAGAGGATAAAATCAACATTCCTTTTAAACTCATTTTTCCCCTCTGTCAGAGTCTGCAATTTTGACTTCAATTCTTTTGCCTAACCTCTTGGGGGGCTGGGAGTAAGCCAGAGTTCTTGACTGGAAGAATAAGTGGTACTAATTCCGTAAGTTTAGACAGACATTTCTGTAGTAGTTTATTCTTGCAAATAAAGACTGAGTTCAGAGAAACCAGCTTCCCTTTTTTGTGTAGAGTGGAAAAATCTTTGTTTTCATAGGCAGCATCCTGACAGTGATGCCTGTGAAGGGCTTCACCTGTTTCCTACCACTTTCCTCCCAATCCTCCCTGGCTTTGGAGGTGAAACACCTTTTTCATCTGCAGGACTGCCCTCAGGTTTTGTGGCACCTTGCTGGTGCCTGATTTGGTGTGAGGAAGGGATGCTCAAAATACAGCAGGAACCCATATGGAGAATCCTGGACTCCCTAGCCGTGTTGGGTGTGAATTGCAGCAGAAAGAGCTGCTCTGTGTTTACATAAAGAGGAAGGTGTTTGAGTTGTTTGAGAGGTCAAAGCTTTCACACATAAAAGCAAACCCTAAGGACTAGTTTGTATTGAGGCATGAAAAGGGTTGTTATGAGAATCTCTGAACCAGAAATCAGGCTGGGAAGGAAGGTTGTGGAGAGAAGACTGAGCTGGGTCTTGGTTCCTGGCTTGTCTCGTGTCCAACAGCAATTAAAAATGACAAAATGTTTTTGTCTGGATGAAAAACTGGCAATATTCATGTTGTCCTTTTGTAGCCTGTCTAAGCGTGTGCAATTCCACAGAGATCAGGCACTATTCCTGTAAATGTACGAGCTGCTCTCGATCCTTAAAGCACTTAAAGTGCAATTAGGTTTCAGGTACTGGTAATGGCAAACACTTGCTGGATTGATAGAAAATGGCTTTGGCAGTTCAAGTACATAATTCATGCAGTTAGTGCTCTGCAATAAAGCTTTTTCACGGGCTGATACTGCTCGGTTTTGCTCGTGGGGTGAAATGGATATGTTTGAACTTCATCAAGAAGGAAAGTGGAGTCTCAAAAGAACAGCATTTGGGGTTTTTTGGCAGCTAAATTGTCACATCCACCTATTGCTGTAGTTTCTGTGCAGTACAGGAAGTTACAGATGAGGGGGATTTTTCTGTTCACTTGTCTTTAGCAGCACTTTAGGTATCCCATCCAGGAGTTGTTCTACACAGTCACCTGATCCTTTAAAAAACTGAAGCAATGCTGAAAACTACTGGAAAAAGAGGTTGCTGATGTTTTTCTCAGGCAAAATGGTTGCAGTTGCTCTTGACTGAAATTGGAGAAGGGAGGAAGTACAATTTAGTGGTTTTATTGTTCTGGCCTGTTGCAAACAGGTGGGTTTTTAAGGAACAGGTCCTGACAATTTTCTTCACGCTTGTAAAACTACAAAATTTTGCTGGCTCGAGTAATTCTTGGGTTTTTTTCTTGAGCTGGTTATATAAATATAATATATAAATGCATAACTGACAGAAAAACTGAGTACAGGAAACTGGAAGAGCAGCGTCAACATGGAAAATAAAGTTTGTACTAGTTACTCTGCATATCAATACCTTTTACAGGCGGTGAGATATTTGATAACAGTGACACGAATGTGGATCTCTGCATGTTCTGTGATTACGATTATGTGTTGAAACTGCTGGCACATAAAATTATTCTGTTAGTCTTCTTCTTCCCCCCTGTGGAATGTAAAAGCTAAGAAAGGGAATAGAGGAAAACAATTGGCAGTCGATGGAAAAGCAGGGGATTTATACATCATCCCGAATGGTGGTGAAAGCCTGGGAAAAATGAAACTGGAGTTTTTGTTTGAGGAGGAACTAACCTGCAGAGTAAGATTGTGAGCAAGTGCAGTTATAGTTGCCAAAGAGTGGGAAAGTTGTTTGCAATTAAGTGTTCTTATTAATCAGATGATCTGATCATAAACTCTCTTCTGGAAATACAACATCACTGCTCTGCTGTAGCTCTGGAGCTCCCAGAGCAGCACCAAGGGCTTGCTAGCAAAGAACAAACCTTTACAAGGCTTCAAGATACTCATCAGTCATAAATCCATGTGTCTGGTTGCTTTGCCTTGTGATGTATTTTGGACTTGTAATCCTTTGAAGTGGTGCTGCTGCATAAAGGAGATACTGCTAATAAATGAAATAAATTCAGTATTTAATGCCAGGAGTGCAGACTTTGGTTGCCTGTGCGTGCACTGGAGGAGGGGACACAAAGGTCAGGAAGCAGTCTGCAGGGGGATAAGCACCTAAAGCTGCATGAGATGGGCTCAGAAGCCTTGGGGTTGTTTAACCTCAGCTATGTCACTGGCCACTGGCCTGACTGACTACACAGCCTCTTTATTCCCTCAGCATGTTTCTCACTCTCAGATGTTATATTCCATCCCCCGTCTCAAAGGTTTAATTCCCTTTGAAACACAAAACCTGACAACTGCTATTCCTGCTTCCAGGAGAAAACTTTTATCCTAAAAGACAATTTGCACCTTCCTCAGACTGTGGTACACAATGTCCCTTGTTTGCAGAGTGGATCTGAGAGGAGCGTTGGCTTTTGAGGCACCAGTGTATGAGTATAGTTCAAAATTTTAGCAGTTCTGTAGTCCAAGTGCTATTAAAGCTGTTCTTTGAGTGTTTCTTGTCATTTCCAGCTATTCCAGGACTGAGTGGAATCTGGCTTGCCCAGTTGGGAGTTTAGCAGGGTATTGAAATACTAAATATTCTTAATAATTACCCTTCAATCTGCGGTATATTGTATCAAAATAACTTCATTTGTCTTTCACTTCACATCTTTAAAACTACTTCATTTTACTGGCTGGGAGATGAGACTGAGGTAATACTGACTCATGTTATTTGGAACAGGAAAAAATTGTTGTTCAACCTAGATCTGGGAAAAAACCCTTTCACCTTTCTTGTCCTGAGGAAGGACAGATCTAAGCCTTCTACTCTTTTAGATAAGGAAAAAGAAGCAGATCCATGATTGGGACAAGGGAGGAAGGAGAGGGAACACTTGCAAACAGTTTGTTTGTATATGGACTCAGTTTTTCAGGAAATGAATTTGGCAGAAGTAACTTTTCTGTTCATTTTGAGACATCAGCAGCACAAAGAGATACATTAAACAAAACAAACCTTAAAAACTTTGGCACTTGTGCAGTCTAAATGACTTCCTGTTGCTTGCCGTCCATAAATACCTGTCTCTACACTCCTTTGGATTTTATTGAAGTATGATAAGAAATTCAAAACAGGGGTTTTGTTTGTGTGTTTTTTTGGCTTTCTTTTTTTTTTGTTTGGTTAGTTTTGTTGTTTTTTTGTTTTGTTTTGTATTTGTGTGTTTTGGGGTTTTTTTGGTGGTGGTGTGGTTTGTGGGTTTTTTTAATGAATATGTATTACTTTTAGGGCATTAGATGTTTAAAAAAAATTAAAGGTACCACCTAACTTAAGTGTTGGATTAGGCTCAGGCTTTTATGTTTAAATCTGCTGTTTTATATGGGTTGGGTTTTTTTGTCCCTATGATGTCAAGCTCTCACATCTTAACTCCTGCATGGAAAAAGTGTTGCCACCTTCAGTTCTGAGGTTTTTGAACAAAACCAACTCTAAGCTGGCACTTGCAGTTCACTTTATATAATGTCTTGTACACTCAGTGTTTCGTGTTTACTGAAGATGCACAAGAAATAACCTTTCACTTCCTGAACACTTCTGTATTTCACTTTTCCTCAAAGCATGGCAAAACAGACACTAATAATTTTGAAATTGCCAGGGCCTGTGTGTTTAGAAAGTTTAAAAGTTCAAGAGGAACCAGAATGATCAGCAAGCCTGACCTGTGTGCATCACACCTTTATGTATCAGCCTGTGTTCTCACCCTTTACAGCTCTGTCACATGGGCTAGAACACTCTGTTCTGCAGGAATTATCCTCCCTGAAAACAAAATATTGCAAATGCAGTTTGTTTTTTCCTGCTGTGGATTTGTGTTTCGTTTGGATCTTCTATCATTCTTTTTTGCTCTTAGTGCTTAAGCTGAAGGAAGAGAAAGGTTCATTTGAAGTACTGAAGTTATTGAAGTAACAGCTGTAATTCCCACACTCACCATGTGCCACCTTCCACTTTTTCTAATGGAAAAGTCTATTTGAGTTCTACAGGCTGTAATGGACACCATGTACTTTTGATATTGTGTTATAGCCTTATAACTTCTCTATTAGAAGCCTCAGTGCCTGACTTAAATGTCTTTTATTTGACTTATGTATTGATTTTTAGAAAGACTCTTAATAACTCTGTCTCCTGAAGACAGGGAATAGTCAGGAGTCCATCCAGATTCTGGAAAGTGCTGGTCTGGTCAGAGAGAAGAAGCCTGTCTGATCCCTGGTTTTTGGTTATTGCCAAACTTGTTCTTTCTGCTGCATTGTCACCCTCATGAAGGGAAAATTGAGGTTGTGTTTATTGATGAGACAGAACAAACTCCTGTGGATATTGTACCCAAATGCAAGTTATTGGCATGAGCTTTGCCAGCTGGGAACCTCCCTTGGAAACCTTTGTTTTACCACCAGCACCAAGTGGAAAAAAATCAGCTTGTGTTGTTTTATACCAGCAATTGTTTTAGTAGTAATTCATGGCCTTGAATAACTTTGGTACAGTTGTGGGATTGATGAATAGGGGAGAGCCTGGGTTTGATTTCACTGTCACAGCCACACGAGGTGAAGAGAAAGGACATATGGGGATAGCTGACTTTGAGCTGCATTTTTACAAAAGAACAGCTATTCTTCTGCCAAGTTTAAAAAAAAAAAGTCCTGTGGGTTTTAGTCCTTTCAGCTTCCTGTCCATGTGACTTACAACCCGCCAAGTTACAGCTATATAAGCAAGATACATCAGCAAACAGACTTGGCTTAAAAGAAAGGCAACTTCTAAATCCTGAATGCTCACCATGTGCCAGCACAGCCTTAAACAGCTGAAACCTGAGGTGCTGATCATATTAACTTGGCTATGTAATTAACTTGACTGATTGACTCCTCAGCTTTTGTTTGTATCAGCTGAATGTTTACCTTCCAATTAAAGCCTGTGGTACCTCCAGGTTTAATCGCACTGCGTTCTTAGAAGTTTGCTGTGGAAATGAGTGAAAAATAAGCCGAGGTTTTTCTTGGCCTGTGGTGTGTGTGCAGAGGGAGGAGGCAGCAGTGCGGCCGGGGTGTTGTATCGGCGAGGCTGTGTTGTGGCACGTCACCCCTTGGGTTGAGCAGCCAGCTCTGAGGGACACCTCAGCTCCTGTGAGGGACTCCCATCAGCTTCCTGCAGGGATGTGTGAGCTTGGACACTGTGCTGCAAAAATCCTGTGTAAGAAACACCAATAATCATCAAAGTGGAAGCATATTCATCTCATGATGTCACCCAGTGTACAGCACAGAATATTTCTCCTGCCTTGCACCACAGGCCGTACCTGTTGATGTGCTTTGTGCGTCATTTATCACTCAGAGAGACATTTATACAGAACCACCCTCTCTGTGTTCTTAGAGAATTTATTTTACATGACAGGGGCAGGACCTGCCAACCCATAAATCTGTGACAGGACTCTGCCTCTGTAGGGAGAGAAACTGGATGCTGCGTTACAACCACTCTTGGGATTGTTTCATGCTTTGTCTGGTGAACAAATTTCTCAGGGCTTCTTCAATCCATTAAAAATTTCTTGCTTACTGCTTGGTAAAGTTTAATTAGCAGTTAAACTGTGCACATATATGCTGCTAATTCCTCTTTATCTCCAGAGTTCTGTACAAGTGCAGTTCTCCACAGACAAATTGGTGCCTATCAGTGACATTGAGTAATTACATAAAGAACTGAAATTTGTCCAAGCTTTGGGGTGAGTTCAGCCTTGGAAGTACAGCTGAGATGCAAACCACTCTTTCTGATAATTTTGCTGAAAGTCAAAGGTTTTTTATTAGAACTGCAACTTTTGCCAGGCAGAACCATGCAAAATAAGATTTAACACGTGTTTCAGCTCACATTTTGGAAGCAATGTAATCTGAACTAGTTCTGCATTTAGGGCCAAGACAGCTGGCAGATATGCACATGACCACTTGAGATGTCCCATTTGGGTGGTATTTGCACTCTCCTCACAGCCAAACCATGTGTGCTTCCTTTTTTTCCCAGTAAAGACTGACGACCACCAGTATAATAGTACCATCTTCACCAGACCCTGCTGTACCAAGGATGTGCATCTGCTCACAGCCAAAGTCACTTGAGAAAGCTTTTAGAGTCTCTCCTCATGACTGAGTTATGCTTTAAATGAAAATCCTCTCTCTTCAGTATGGTTTAGAAGAAATGGCCTTTCCCAGGCCATTTCAGGGTGTTTGCTGTTGTTGCTCAATTTTAAGATACAGGGAAAGCTGAGTAGTTAATTAGCAGGCAAAACTGCTACGATGATCTTTATCTTTTAAACAAATACACACTTTGGGTTCTATAAAGCTGTTCTACATGGTGTGTACAAACACTAATGTATAATTTGCTGATCCCCAACCAAAGGTTTAAGAAGCAGCTTAACATGTTGTATCTCTCTGTTAATAGAGCTTAAATTTTTAGGACTTAGTTTAGAATCAAACTCTTAAGGGTAGGTGATACGGCACTCTGCTCCATGAACATGCCATTATAAAATGTGCTAAATTTAGGTAATTCCCTTTCCTCCCTCTGTCCCAGTTTAATCCATAATTAGGGGTGAGGTAGAAAATGTCTTTTAAAGGTTTGGGAGGAGAAGGTGCCTTGTGAGAAGTCAGTGAGATGATGTGGAGAAGCCCAGTGTGGTGGGTGTTCTCCAGGAGTCGGAGCTCTGCAATGAACTGGTGACTCAAAGCTGTTGGAGACTTGGCTCTGCTTGGAATTTGCATACTGAGCCTCACAGAATTTTCTTAGTTTACAGCTGAGCTCTGTCTCCTGCTTTGATTTGCATTTGATCCTGATCATTTCCAGAAGCTAAAAAAAAAACAACCCTGGTGTATTTTTTTTCATGAGCAATGGAGGGGCTCAGACCAATTAATTTTGCAATAGTTCTGTGTTCTTTCCTCTTTCATTTTGTAGCTGTGTCTTGTTTTAAGTCACAGGCACTGGCTTGAGGAAAAGAAAAATTGTAATTTGATCTCAGTGTGGTTTTCATAAGTCAAAAGGTCATCTTATGCTTAAGAAAACAAATAATTTGTACACCAAACAGTTCTTTCATGATTAAGAGGCTTGAGTATCTTTGATGCAATGCTTTAGTAATAAATAAATTTTAATAAAATTAACACCTCAGATGTCCATTTTTAATTTGTATCTGTAGTTGGATTTATTGCCACATTAAATTCAGTCCTGTTGGTAATAACTAGAAAGGAACGGCTGTTACTGGAATAACTGGAATTCTTACTCTGTTTCTCTTGCCCCATCTGTTTGCTTTCGCATTACAGTAAACAGAAAAGAATCTCCAAGATTTAAAAATTGGGAGTTTGGCTTCTATAATTCCTAATTAAACTTTCATCATTCCCAGCTAAAATGGCAGGGTGGCTCTCTCAGAGTTTTTGTCAAAGGCATTTTACATTTGTGGAAGGTGTCCCTGCCCATGGCAGAGGGTTGGGATGAGATGAGCTTTAAGGTCCCTTCTAACCCAAACCACTCTGGGATTGTATGATTCAGGATTTTAGTTTAGGCATTTGATGAGAACTAGCGGAAAACAAAGTTTAAAGCAGCCTAAATGAAATCCTTTGCTCTGGTTTCAGGGACTTCTGGTCACAATCCATTAGCTCAGAGTTTCTTGGGATGAAAATAAAAAGCGGTGTGGTATTTCTGGTGTGTTTAACACTTAACAAACAGATCTTTTAGTATCGCCACAGGAAAAAAATTCAGAGCAATTTTTCTGAATCTTTCTTGAATATCTAAGGGTACTTTTATTTCCCATAAGGAAATAGTGCCCACATAGATTTCCCTGTCTTTGCACATGTTAGGGATTGCATTCTACTCATGGTGATTTTGTGGAAAAGCTTTGTGGCCTTCTTGCTCAAATTCAGGTGAATTTGCTTATGAGAATGTTTTTTACGTGTCTTGTTCCATTAGAATTTCAGATTTTCAAAAGAGATGAATTGTACACTGAACACTGAAGGGGGGATAAAAATAGACAATAGACCGACAGCACGCTATATTTTTTAAATTTATTTCCCTGTAAGAATAAGGGAAATTATTTTTCTTCTCTTTACATATGTCTTGGATGGTATGGAGAGATGCAGAAGATGGTTTTTAACTGCAAATAACCTTGTATATAAACATAATCACTGCATATGCATGGAAATCACATACCTAAAAATAAGTGTTGGCTTTCTAATTTCTGGTTAAGTACAACTGATGTGCAATGAGCCATTTGAGAGAATGAACCAATCTTACTTTGGGACAGAAATACCAAGACAAAAATGCAGTTTGGTTGCAGTCAGATTTCCAGGTTGTAAGACACAGAAATATTTTGATTGCTTGTTTGAAAAACAGGTAGTTCATGTGGTAATTCCCAGATTGCTTCAAAAAAGTGCTGGAGGGTTGATACATCCAAGTTACTATAGGAATTACAGATAATTTTTTCTCAAAAAGAAAATAACAACTTGTAGAGATGACTTGTAACTAATTTTTATGAGTTCTGTCCATACGTAATTTTTCAGTAAAGATCTGCTTTGTGAAACTAGTATTTATTTCATGTTAATTAAAAGTCTTTCAGTGTGTGAGGTTAAAAAACAACAGTTTTTTTGACTGGTCTTTAAATTCTGAAACTATTCAAGCACTATATTTTGGTATTTTTTTTAAATATGCATTTTGAGTTGGTTTTTCATGGGATAACAATGTTCTGGCAATTACAGTGACAGGGCAGTGGGTTTTAGCCTCCCTAAAATCCAGAGGCTTCTGTAAATGAGGAGTAATTCCTGATGTGGGATTGCTGGTTTTTGTAACGGCTGAATAGTTGAAGACTGGGGATAAACCAACAACATGGTGAAACTGGAAAGGGCTTTTGTTCTTAAGATTCCTGCATGTTAACTCAGAAATTTAAATTGCTTTTAAGGACAGAAAAAAGGAAGTGCTTTCTGGAGAAGAGAATTTAGAGTTAGGAGCCATTTTGGACATCTGGGCTGTGCTGTCCTCAGCATTAAGTGTATGCACAGTGCACCTTCTGCTTTTATTTCTCATTATTTTCTCCAGAACTGCATGTGCTTTAACAGCCAGATTTGCTCCCCAAAGCTTTTTTCCCGAAGTAGAATTTGTAGGGAGTGTTGCCCACTGCAGTTAAATATTTATTGCCCAGAAGAACTGCACTGTGGTATTTGCAAATTGGCTGCAGACTTGGAGCAAAGCAGGAAATGTCCAGATGCTTTATAAAAGTTCCTTTTCTCCATAGTTCTTGCTTTGGAAATCCAAGGCTTTGGAATTCTAATTGTAAAACAGCCAATTTCATCACACTGTATAAAAAAAGGGGGGAGAGGTGTGATTTGAAGTGCCTCAGACTTGACTTTCTCCTTCTCTTTTTTTTTCCCACTCTGTCTTTCCAAATTTCCTGGCTGTGATCCTCCCTCATAGCCCTTCTTTTCCATCTCTTTTCACTCCTCTGCATTTTCTCATTTGTAGAAATACGAAAAAATTGAAATTAGAACCAAGTCTTTGCAGCAAATATTAGATTCTAAGTTTGCCTGCCTCCCTCCCCCCCCCCGAAAAAAAAAAATTACAAATTTTTTTGTCTCATGGTCTCTCAGACACAAAATGTCTTTGTTAGTTCTGGTATCAAGTTCAAAAGGGGAAATACAAACCCCCAATTTTAGAGCACAGTTCCTGTTTTTCTGACTTGACAGTTTGAGCTCCGACTTCGTTGCTGGTTTTTGTTAGTTTTGGAAGCAGGCAAATACTGTTTGATAGTTTAGCAAATGGGTTAGATTGGGCATAACATTTATCTGTCCTCTCTTTCTTCTGAGTTACGGTGAAAACTTCACCCAAACTGCTCATGTTGTGCTTTTTCTGGCAAAGAAAAGCCGAGAGGGGTATTTTTTTAATACTAACCCAGTATGACAGAGAAAAAATTATTATAATTCATGCATAAGGTACCTAATAGAGTAGTTCAAATGTAAGACTCAACAACCTGTGACTTCCGTAAAATATGAAGTATTTTTCTTAAGGATTTCAGGAGAGTGACTCTCCTCCTATGTTTTCTTTTCCCTTGGTGTCCAAAAAAGCCACTCAGCCCCAAAGAAACATACTGCTGTTATTTTGTCAGTGAGAAGGGAAGATGTAATAAAAACCTGACATAACTTCTGAAGGATGTATGTGATTATTAACTATATGATTATAACATTAACTCTATGATTTGTTATCACTGGCCTCTCTTCTTTCCTTTGTCATTTCCTTAAGATCTGTTTTAAGGCATAAGCATCAAAATTAAGTTATTTGGGTTGGGGGATATGGCTGCAAATCTGGCAAAGACTTTGGTTTACATGGTTTTTGAGCACAGAAATAGTTCTGGAGGTCTATGTATATATATAAAACATACAGGATCACATATTGCCACCTATAGTGTCTCTATATGTTGTATTAAACAGATTGTAATTGCTATCTGATTAGCTTGATAAGTCTTGATTAAATTGTACATCTCTTCTGAAGGTTTTGTAATGGTTTTTCTGTTCTTCTCCGTTGTGACTGTAAATGTACAGTCAGAGTATAAAAGTTACCAACTTAACGATGTGGAAATTCCCTATATGTGACCACTAGTTCCTGTAAATCCTGATGAAGACTTGCTTTAGGAGGGGTTTTCTCTGATTTTTTGGGGGTGGGGGTTTGAACAAAGAATGGCAGAGATCCTGCATTCAGACAGTCTGTCTGCACAACTTTTGGGTTTCCAAAGAGGACGGGCAACTCAGCAGCTCCGTGGCATCGGGGGCAACTGGGTAACTCCGTGTTTTAGGGGCAACTCAGTAACTCAGTGTGGCTGCAGCTGAGAGGGAGAGAGGGTAAGCAAGTATTTCTGAAGTGAGATGCTTGGTAACGGCCAGTGGAACTTTCAGAGAGTGATAAATCCTTAATTTTTAGCCCTTTTAACATTGGCTTTCAGTCCTTTTGTAGCATAATCCTGTGACTCATTTTCTTTAAAATGATCACTGAAGGTTGAAAGGACGTGTAGAGAATTGTGATGACCCAGAGGTCTCGAGGCTGGCAGTGGTGTCCAGTGTGTAAAACTGGAGCTGTCACAGCCAGACTGGGAAAGTAAAGCCAGGAGGGCTTTGGGGTGAGTCAGACATGTCCGAGTCAGTGCTAAAAGCCATTGAACAAGACTGTCCCAGCTTAGCTATTTTTAATATTCGCTTACTCACATTTACTGTACTAAGCTCTTTACAGGAAAGGTAGTTAAAAGCTGTAGTAAGCTCTTAAAGCCACTCTTTGTGGCAGCAGCTTATTTAATTGATTTGGAGTGATGTCTTCAGCTCTGCTTCTTCTGAGCTTTTAAGGTCTTAGCATAATTCTTGGTGTGCTTGATGCTTCCAGAAGTGCTGCAGTCCAATATTCACATCATTGCCTCTGGACCTGCAGGGATAAATTGGCATCAGGGCCAGACCTTACAACCAGATCTGAAGTGGTGAGGAGCAGCTTGGTAGTACCTAAATGTGCTTTTCTACTTCACCAGGAAGTCTGTTTCATAGGCAGTAAATATTTTGCAGATATGCAGTAATTAATGTCCACACTCTGGTTCTCTTGTCAGATTATTAATACAATTTCTTACAGACTCTTCAAGAAATGCTGTGAAGTTCAGGTCCAATATAATATAAGTAAATTTTATTTGTTCCTGTAGGAAACAAAATGCTCATTCCTGTAGCCAAAATGCTCATTCATTATTCACCCCTCAATTGCCTTGTTTGCCTGAGAACTGGTATCTTTATTCATCCTAATGGAGTTCACAATAATTTCATAATGTGATTTAATATATGAGTAAAATATTCCAGGGGATTAGCCACAATAGAATATCCAAGTCCCAGCTTTTGTGTTGTAAAAACCTGTTTACCAATACACATATATTATATAATATATTATATATTGTAATACATAATATATACTATATAATTATATGTAATATATTATGTACACAATCCTTATGGATTATGGGAAGGACAGCACATGGAGCTCTGATGGCCAGTGAGGTGCAGCCCTGTCTCCTTTCTTTACATTTCTTTATATTCTCTTCTTTACAGATATTCTTATTTACAGATGTTTCCAGCTGTGTTGGAGGGAGAAGGAAGTTTAGCAGGTTGCTTGGGGGGGGTGTGTGTGACGGAGTTCAGTGGTGGCTTCCTGTTTACTGCTGCTGAGTGAGGAGCAGGGGAAGGTGCAAGAGTGGCTTGTGGATTCACTGCAGCCACGGTTTGGGATGTTTGCAGTGGAATCCATTTGCTGGCTGGAAGTCATTTTTCGTGCTGCTGAAAATTTCCGTGCTCACAGCCAAGTTCCTTGAGCTTCTTGTTGGCACCTGAGCTGGGAAGGGTGGTTTGGGGTCAGAGGTTGTTTGGTTGAGTGTGGATAAACTGAGCCTGCTGGAGCTGTGGAAGCTAAGTTGTGTTATCAGCCTTGTGGGAAGAAAGGCTGACCTGTGGCACGTGCAACACGACCTGGGACTCCACAGAGCAGGAGAGGCCCAAAGATCTGTTGGTGTTGAGTCACAGCAGCAGTTTAATGGACCTGCATCCAAAGCTGCTCTTGGGAGAGAGGGAGGGAGAGCTGCAGCTGAGCAATATTCTCTGAGCTTCTAGAGAGCTGAAATCAAATTATAACTGGACTGAGAAGTGGAATGACCACAAACATTTATGAAACTGCTCTTGCCCAAAGCTGGAAATTGAGAAACACTGAGCTCCTGTCAATTTTCATAATATAAAGCCAGTACTGGGAATGCAGGTAGACACCTGGAAAGGTATTCCTCTCATAATTTTTGACTTTGACCAGGCCTTATTCTGAAATACAGAGTATATGTTGGAAGTTGGGGTATTTTGCAGCTTCCATACATTGTATAAGACACAGGAGGATGATTCTGGTGTTAAAGACCACCAAGTTACCAGGCAGCAACTGCAGAAATGACACCAGCAAATGTTTTCTAAAAAGAGAGAAATCAGTGGATTGTAAATAAACATGGGATAATTCAGCCCTACCAGAATTTTATAGAAGAGATAAGTTTGTTAAACTGGAAGAGGGGTAAGACTTTCTAGGGCAGGAAAGTCCTTTGAGTGCCAGGTTGGAATTGTTCAGGGTGAGATCCCGTGGCTGCCACACCTCTGTGTCAGATGGGAAGTGTAGTAGAGTCTGTCTGGGTATGGGCCCAACCCATCAGCAACAGGATATTTATGCAATCTGCAGTACAAACTCTCAAATCCATAACCCTGCAGGACTCCCCAAGGAAATGAAAACAAAGTCCCACTGCTCACTATTGTACTCTAAAGCCACTGACGTGTCTCAGCACCGCTGAACCACTGTTGACACAATTCTCTGAGGCAAACACGTAAAATTTACTCCTATTTAGCCTGTTAAAAATAGCATATAAAAATAGCATATGTATTTGTCCAAGAGATTGAATGAATTGAGTGTAAATATTTGGTTTGCTTGACAGGGCAATACTGGGATACAGCTCATAGTTGACAGAAGACTCACACCAGCAATCCTCTAAATTGTAGCAACTGCACCACTCCAAGCCAGAGCATCCACAGTTAAGCTGGCCAGTGAGAATTCCCTGGCTGACAATAACTGTTAGAGCTTTGGGTGGTTGAAAAAAATCCATCATTATGTATGTGGTGTCTTGAAGCACCATGTGCTGTGCTCAGATCATCAGCTCAGGTATGTGCAGGCTGGGGAAATACTGTTTCTAGGTGGTGGTGGTGGAGGACAGGTTTTAAACCCGTGTTTACAGGTGGTGGTGGAGGACAGGACTGGATTTACGGGTTCCTTCCTGCAGAACAAGCTGCTTGTGGCAGAGTCTGCTGTGCTTAAACCCTAAATTGTCAGTTGCTTTGGTTGTCTCGGGAGATAAAACTGATACCAGAACAAAAACAACAGGGTGTTCCTCTGTTTCAAGCAGAAAACAAGTGCTAGATAAGACTTCAACTGCAGCAGTTGGCAGCTGGGCCTCCAGAACATCAGGCTGTTCCGTGTTCTGAAGGAGAATCCATGTGAAACCATGGAGGATGTGGGCTGTCTTAGTGTCCAAAGGAGCCGGTTCAGGCTCTGCTTTTGGGTCACCAAAGGATCCTGGTTACTTGGCAGAGCTCAAGTTGTTGACTGGGAAAACTTTCTAAATAGCTTTATTTGGCTTTCACCAACTGCCTTTCTTTGTTTCAAGTGGTTTCCGCTTGAATATCAAATACTTACTTGTATTTGATTTTTGGGAAGAAAAGAGCCTACAGCTGTGAGAAATTATGATTTTTTTTCCCAATTTTTGTTACAGTTGGGATCAGAGAAAAAGAATCTGTACCATGTAATTTCTTTATCATCTTTACAGATGATATTTAGGTCTTAGCTCCTGTTTTTAAAGTAAGATAGGCAATATAAGGATTCAGAGTAGGCAACGTAAGGATTCATTAAAGCCTGAGAATATAAAAGTAATTGCAAGCAAACCAAAGTATATCCTGGAGGAGCATTCACTCCTCCAGATTTGAATCCGCAGTTTAAAGAGACAAGTTTAGATGCAGATGTCAGATCCCTGCTCAGGCAGAGGACAGACTTGGAAACCTCATCTGCCCTACTTCAGATTTCTATTCCAGGATAAGATAAAAATGCATTCTTGGAGTTAATTGTCTGGATTGGCAGTGAGAGGGGGACACAATCTCTTGCTCAAAGTGAGAGGAGGGCACAGTCTCTTGCTCAAAGGCAAACATCTGCCTTTAGCCAGATGTGTGGGAACATGGCAACATTCAGGTACTGCCAGGGTCCTCTCTCAGCTCTGGCTGGAAAACCTGTTTTGAACACCACTTCTTTTTGAACAGCCCTTTTACCTGAGGCCAAGGTGAGCCCAGGGCAGTGCAGACTCCTTCTGCAGGTGTTCCCATACTGCTCTTTCCTGAGAGAAGAGGTGCAGCTGTGCTTTGCTCTTTGAAAAGGTCAGTGCCTGCCCCATTGCTTTTCAGAGACTAAAAATAGACCAATTTCAAGTTTTATCACTGTGATCCTTTTTCTCTAAATGTCCATTTAAACACCATTCTGCATATTCTTCTCCCTTCCACACACTTGCGGCCACCTCAAACCTTTGGGTTTGAAGCACATGAAGTCATTAGGGATGAGGCTCCAGCAAGGCACAGCAGTCCTTGCAGGGACCTTGTGGATGAGCTTGACCCTCTGCCTGCCCCAGGAAACTCCAACCTTAGACATGGTGAGCAGAGCAGAAAATAAGCCAAAAAAAAAAAAGGCATAAAATGGACTTCAGAGAGGGACTTCAGTGTGGCGTCTCATTTTGCTTCAAACAAGTCAACTAACTAGTCCCATTTCCTTCCTCTGGCTAGTAGGGATAAATGTCTTTACAGCTACCCCTTAATACAGGGATTCCCTGGCGATCAGTCAATAACAAAAGGTAATTGCTGGGTGTGTTTATCCCAACAGATGGACAGTAAAGAACTGCATTTCCCACTTGTATTAAAAATTATGTCTCAGTGGCAGCAAATATTTCTCATTTCCAGTCACACACATTCTCTGTAAAATGCACACAGGCATGAACATGCCAGTGGATACTGTGCTGTTGAGAAGTAGCTGGTTAAATTAAAAGCTTGAAAATACAATCAGCTTCAAATAGCAATGTCACAATTTGACTTTGGGTTTCCTTTCTGGGGGCTGAGCTGCTTTCTGGTCTCCATAATGCTGGTGGGGCCAGTAGGAGATGAACTTTAAATGTATTTATTGCTTTTAAATGCATTTAATTTATTCAGTGGATTTAATGGGGTGGTGAAATGTGAGAAAGCAGCTGCCAGGCTGCTGGTGCAGCACAGTGGGGAGCAGGTCCACTCTGAGTGTGCAGCTCTCGTGTCCCAGTGTAGAGACCTTGTCCCCAGGTGTCACACGTGGAGGCAGAGGTGGGACTGTCAGAGGCCTCTTGAGGGGCTGGAGTGAGTCCAGGGAAGGGAACAGAGCTGGGGAAGGGTCTGGAGCACCAGGAGCAGCTGAGGGAGCTGGGGGGGCTCAGCCTGGAGAAAAGAAGGCTTAGGGGGGACCTTCTTGCTCTCTGCAACTTCCTGACAGGGAGGGTGGAGCCAGGTGGGGGTCGGGCTCCTGGGGAGCAAGGGCCAGGACAAGAAAAAATGCCCTCAAGTTGTGCCAAAGAAGGTTTAAGTTGAATTCTTGGAAAATTTTCTTCCTGGAAATGTTGGTCCAGCCCTGGCACAGCTGCCCAGGGCAGTGTTGGTGTCCCTATCCTTGAAAGGATTTAAAAGCCATGTGGATGTGGCACTTGGGGACATGGGTCAGTGGTGGCCTCAGCAGTGCTGGAACATTTGGACTCGATGACCTTAAAGGTGTTTTCCACCTAAATGATTCCATGATTCTACCATTCTTCCTTGGGTTGTCCGTTTTTTACCATGAAGTGCTGAGCTGCTCCCTCTGTTCCCACTTTTCTAAACTTAAAACATTTTTTCTTTACACACTGAGCCAGTGCAGCCCAATAACTCTCCCTGGGAACTTTTTGGGTTGGAAAACTCCGTATTGTTCACTTTCCACTGAGCATGTCTCTTGTGCACCCATGTGGCTAAATATAAATTTACTTTTTTTTCTTTACTGTTTATTAGAGTGTTAATTAACCTGAATACTTCCAGTTTGTTAGAACATTTGCCTTGAATTTATCACTTGCTTTAGCACTGGAGAACAGTGGTGCAGCTTTTATTTATTTCCAGACATGCTGCCAGTTGCTATAGTGAGAAGAATGAAGCCAAGTGTCTAAGAAAGCAAAACTCTCTTCCAAATAGAGTAGTTAACAGGTTTAGTACTACCTCTCCTTCATTAGTTTCCCAGCAAACAGGTTTTAGTTGGAGGTCAGTGTGTGTGATTTCCAAAGCTCTGGGTGGCATTGGTGTTGCTGCTGTAGAGCTCGTTTTGTGCTGTAAATTGGCCTCAGATGTTGTGGCTTTCCATGACAGCTCTTTTGCAGGAGAATATCTGTGTATAAATGATCTCCCAAGCAACAAAAAATGACCCACAGATAGGAAGGAGCAGTTTCCCCACAATCAGAGGTATCAGTAGCTCCCTGTCCAGGATGCTGTGGTGGCCTGCATGGTGTGGGCAGTGGGATGGGCAGGGAAAGCTGGAGTCACTCCTGCAGTCGTGGAGGGGAGAGCTACAGTCTGTTATCACATGTAGGTGGTGGTTTGCAGAGTGTAGCAGAAATCATAATGCAGCTGCAGAGGAAGAGTTAAAGCTGCTCTTTGGACCAGCACTTCTAGTTTTCTAGGCCTGGAAGCACAGCCAGTTGAGTGGGTGTTTTTTTGACTATGGTGGGGCTTCACACTGTGCAGAGAGACCAGCTGAAGTCTCCTTGATTCCTCCTCAGTCAAGGAACACCAAGTGCCAGTTAGTTGATATTGCCATATTTTCCCTTTCACAGATACTGGGAGAAAGGAAGGAGAGAGAAAAACTAAAGCTAAGCCCAGTTTCTTCCTCTTACTGAGTTCCACTGAGCCAGGTGGCAGGTTTTCCAGGAATTAGGTTGTGCCTGGAGGACAGAGGTGCCACCCGGAAGTCGTTCATTGTTAGGATGTAGGTTTTTGTTTCTTGGTTTCAGCAGTGTGTTGGCAGCAGCACAGCCACCCAACAGCACAAACCTGGGCTGAGATGACTGAAGGAAAGGTGCTGCTTCTCCAGGAGCCTGGGGAGGTCGGGTGAGGACAGGAGGAGGTTGGTCCCTTTTGTTTGGTAGCTGTAAAACTTGTAAGACAAGTCTTTTGCTGAACTGAATGAACCTGAAGCCCTGAGGGTAAGACCAGAGGTGATCTGAGCTCGGCTGTTAAGTTCCTTGGAAATCTTTCTTGTAGCACCATTCCTGTTCTGTTTTACCTCATGTGATGGCCTTTAGAGATGGGTGATGATCTTTAAAGGTGAGTGATGGCCTTCAGAGATGTTTTTGCATGGTGACTTATGGGACCACACAGCTACAATCAGCACCTCCTTCCCTACCAGAGCACCTGCTGCTTTACAGAGATTTCTGCACCTCAAATCTCAGCTTTTTACTGTGTTGCATCAGAGAGATAGAGGGGGGGAGAGAGAGAGAAAGAGAGAGAGAGAGATACTTAGTCGAGACACTATCTATTTAACCCTGAGACTGTTTTTGTGTCATCTGGCCATATCTTCTCCAACCAGAATTCCAAGCAGTGTTCCAATGGGCACTACCAGCATTGTAGCAGGATGATTTTAACTTAATAGAAGAGGAGCAGAGAGCACAGAGAGGGGTATGGGACTCTGAAGATCAAATTTCTCCTGCTGTCCAAATCCCATGAATTTCCTATGGAATTGTGTGGTTTTCAACTATGTTATATAAGGAATGTTTGGATAGGGGATATCTTTGTTGGTGGTTTGCTCTGAACAGGACAAAGATAACTGATAAAGTTTTTTTTAATTTTATTTGGGACTTGTTTTAAATGGCAAGCCCTTAAGAGTGCACTTTAACAATATCTTCTCACCACATTAAAAAAAAAAAAAAAAGAAAAAGGCAAGCCATCAAAAAACACCAAAGTGCAAAACCTCCACAGGAAGCACAAGGCTACCAGAAGCTGTCTGGGGGATTCAAGAGCTGTGCCATGTGCACAGTAGATGTTGACCACATAGCTCGAACCTCCTTAAGACCTTTTGAAGTGATCTAAATGGCAGCAGCTTAGTGACCCTCTTGTTAAACCAGATCCAGTGCAAAGTGCCCCTATTTCAGTTTGTTCTTCTGAGAGCTGCTGTGATCAACTTGAGGTTGCTTTTTGCCTTCAGTAATTCCTGCTCCATGGGAGGTGCCAGCAGTGCTCCTGGGCAGCTCATTCCCAGAGCAGGATGATGCTGGGCAAGTTTCCTCTCTGGGGTAAAGAAATTTTAATGTAGCAAAGCCTCCCTGTTGCTTGTTCCTTCTTTGAGGTGGGGGTTGCAACTGGATGATTTTAAGGTCCCTTGCAACCCAAACCAGTCTGTGATTCTGTGGTGAGGGTAGTGTAGAGGGTGAGGTGGGGCTTGTTTGCAGCCCCTCTTCGCTGCCACCATTATAGTGTGCAGTTGGTGCTGCCCAGCTCTGGGGAGGAAGAAGAAGGTATGGAGAGAACTGGGACAAGAGTCTCCATTTTATGCTGCAAGCTGAAAATGAAAACGGTTCAGAACATCTTTAGCTGCTCTCAAGGAAGTGGCTACAGGGCCCAGCAGGAGGGAAGTGACCGAGTGTGGTTACTGAGCTGGGAGCTCTGGTAGAGGGGGCTGTGAGCAGCCACTGAGTCTCGGAGTGGGGGAGCTGTGCAGCAGCTCTGTGGTCACCAACAAGTCCCAGCCCCTTTGCATGTTTTACATACCCTCAAACTAGAAAGCTGAAGCCTGTGAGTTTTCCTACTTGGTGTTTGGAGGAACTTGTTTCTAACTCTACCTCTCGAGCTGGAGGCTGCAGGGTGGGATGTGGGAGACCCAGGCTAGTTACCACTGCTGATTTCCTGGGTAAGTGAGCAACTCATTTAATCTCTTCTCTACTCATTTGCAGAAGAGATATGTTCATAATGTTTCTTATGCTGTCCCACCAGACTTGGCTTTGCTAGACATCAGCTGATTGCTTGTTTTGGTTTGTTTCTCACTAAAGATCTAAGACACAATCGGAAATCCGGGTGCTGTCATAGTAAATCTGTGCTTGCTTTTTCCTTAAAAGCAAGTAAAATGTAGGATTCCCTTCTTGAGGAGCACTGGTGGATCATGGAGGTGGTCATTGTGCCTGTTTTGCAGCAGGGGGGTACAAACAGCCCCCTCCCAGGTACACTGTAATTACCCAGCAGAATGGAGTGTGGAACAGTTCGGTGCTGGGATGGGACCTGGGGTTCAGCTCTTCTCCCACATGCACAGCCTGTGGAGTAAATGGAATCAGTTAAGTGAATAAGGTGGAGGTGGAATGGTCTGTGGCTTATAAAACTTGGGTTTTGAGGAGAACTTGGAGCTCCAAGAGCCTGTAGATGCATAATGAGGCCCCAGACATCAAGTTGCTTTATCAAACATTTCAGCATGATGGAATCTCTGAGATTTTAAGGCTTGGGAGAGCAGGATGAGGTGACCTCTCTTGCTCGAATCTGGTTACAGAGGCGAGTTGTTCTGCAGTTACAGACCTTCATGTGGAAGGTGTGAACGATGAAGGTGCTCTACCTCCCTCCTGGTGGCTTTTCCTGCTTAGGAAAACTGCTGGTAGTTCCCAAGTATTCAGGAAACAAAGTGACCTTTACTTACGAGTTGGTTTTGTGGAGGAGGAAGGTAGGTGTTAAAACCTTGTGGAAGTCCTATCACAGTGTTGGACAGTGAATCCCCCTTGTGCTCCTAAACCCCAGCAGTGTCCTGGCCACGTGGCTGCCCCTGCTTGTCCGTGCATGGGGAGTTGTGTGATGACACTGGTCTGCTCTGGTCCTCCAATGGGCAGAGAATGTCTCTTATACTGGAGTGGGTTTTCTTCCATTCTGTGTTCTTTTCCACTCCTGCCTCTCTGATGGATCTGTGCAACAACTACAGCATGTTTTCCTCCCTTGGCAAAGGTAGAGCCATTCCCTGAGCTTCAACACCTCCTCGGAGACCTGAGTACTGCGCTTAACTCTTGAGTTGAAAGAGTTAGTGTGCATTAGCAGAGCTGAGGTGTGACCCCATGTTCAATCCCTGTGTGCCCCAGTTCCCAGTGAGGAACATTATATTCACTTCCATGGAATTTTTAGCTTTTAGCTGGTACACAAAGAGCATGTGTGTAGTCCTGCCACATCCTGCTCTAGTGACCTGGGGAGGACCACTTTGGGTAAGCCCAGAAGGAACAAGGTTTCACCAACCCTTTTCTGCAAGCAAATGTGGATTTGGAGGTCTTTGCCACAATGACTGATTTTCTTAAGAGTTTTTCCACACATTTGAGCTGAACATCAGGAAACCCCATAAATCAGCATGGTGCCACCGGGAAGAGGCCGCGTTTCCTGAAGATCTGCTTCATTGCTGGGAAGATGACGTGGCTCTGTGCCAGAGAACTTCCATCCCTTCTTAAGAGGAGCAAACTGCTCCTTGCGTGCGGCACAGGGATGAGGAGAACATAAAGGAAGGAAAAGGATCATTAATGCAGTATCCAGGCAGGAATAAAAACAAATTGTCCATCTAAGTCACTTTAAAACTGGAATCTCCCTTCAGTCTTAGTAATAAAGCTCTGTTTTTTAGATAATTGGCTTGTGAGGAAAAACTAATTACATAAAATTCATGTAATTGTTGGAAGGTTTCCATGATGGCTTAAGGCTTGATACCTTTGCCTCCAAGGAAATTGATACTGTTTTAGCTCAGGAGTGGTTACTGTGGACTGGACAAGGTTGTAAGGGGCTCAATAATTGTATCATTTGAAGTTGTTATTGCACTAGAAATTGTGGATAAAAGAGAGTTAAGTGCACATTTATAGCTTAGAAGCAAGTTATAAAAATCTAGTTAATGTGCTCATTGCAGGGGGTTGGACCTTTAAAGGTCCCTTCCAACCCAACCCATTCTGCCAGTCTATGAAGAATTGTTGATCATTAGAGAAACCTAATCCATATCCAAAGGAAGAACAGGGTGGAAAGGTCAGGTTATAGAGAGGAAAATGTGATTTTGTGTTTGTGTGCATGTTGCTGCCTCTGCACCACGACATTAAAGGTGGCACATCAACACGCAGCTTTCTGAGAGGGCTGAAAAACTTCTTCCCACACGGGTGACACGTCACGAAATTCAGAGAAGGAGCTGAAACTGTGTTGGAAAAGCACATGAAACGAGCAGGGTCAGTTCTCATAGAGCAGCAGTGGGTTGAGTGGGTTTGTAAAGCTGCTACAAAGTCAGTGAACACACCAGGACTCTGCCTCCTCTGTTTTTCAGAGCTAAAAATGGAAATACAGAATATCTGTTAATACAGTGAAGGCGGCTGAGACACCCGATCATGTGAACCCTGTTTTTCGGTTCTTAAGAACTTTGCTGCACATTAACTATTTTTGATGAAAATTTCCATTCCATGCCCTCTCAGCCCCGTTTTGAAGTAAAATTTTACAACATAGATCAGTCATATCACTGTATGAATTCTGTAGAAAAACCCAAGGGGAATTAGTAATTCTGGTTGTGGGCAGAGGTGAACAGCGTGTGGTGAGATCCACTCTGACTAAAAGAATAAAATAAATACAATATAAAATAAATAAATTGTACATTTGGTAATAGTCCTGTAGAAAACAAATAGCTTGTGATCATATAGATATAAATTTTCAGTGAGTCTCTAATTGGTTGTGCTGGATTACATGCATTTCGTATGCTGTAAAGGCTGTGACAAGTTTCTTGAGCAGGGTGTTGAAACAGTAATAAGAACTGAGAGGTTTTGGACTGACATAAAGTATGAATAGCACAAAAATGACATGCCCTACATGCCTAAGGAAAGTTTGTCTGTTACTGTCTGAGCCTAAGCAATCACAAACATCCCCAGGCTGTGTCCCTGTCACGAAACCAGAAACTAAATTGGCTGAGAGGGCAAAAAAGAGGAAGAACTTGCAAATGGTGCTTCAAAGTGAGTTTTGGTTTGGTCAGATTTTATCTGGGATTTTCCTTTACTCATATTTTAGGGACTTTTGCCCTTGAAATGGACCTTCCATCTTTGCCTTTTGGTTCCATCATCTTTATTTATGGTGGAAGTGTGCTGGTGGTGGAGGTGGAGCAGGGCTGGTGTGGGGTGTCAGGTCTTGTTTTCCTGGCAGAACTCCCCAAAATAAGCAGGAAGCAAAACCTGCATTTGAAATTCAAGCTGGTCTCAGCTGGGGGGTTCTTCTCAAAACCTCTGTGGGGTTTGTATTTTTTCTCTGCCCATTAAAATGTTTCATGAAGGGAGAACAAAGGGTGCTGGATCTGTGGGGTCCAGTGGTCCTGCTCCTGGCAGGCTCTGCTTGCACCTGCTCCACCTCACAGTGCCCTTCTTTTGGAAAGTGTGGGAAACTTTAAGTGTGTCCCACTGAGAACAAGAAAGCTGGGTTGGAGTAAAATCCCAGCAAATCTTTTTGCGTGCTCAGGTGGGGATCCTTAGCTGTGTGGCCTTGCTTGAGCTCAGCTAGCTGGCATGTTGCAGTGTTTCCCAGCTGATGGTTTTATCCTCTGTTTCCTTATTTAAAGCCAAGTTCTTTTTGTGTTTTGGGGTATTTTTGTGGAGAGGACTCTCTCTCTTGTGGAGATGTCCCAGCTGCACTGGAGGCTTGGGAGCCAAGGCTGGATTTCCGGGGCTCCTCCTTCCAAGCAGTAACTTAACTCCTTCCTTCTGGCTCAAGGAAGATGTGCGAAGAGTTTCAGAAGTATTTAATATCTCCATCTGCTTTTTCTTAGTTTTCAAGGCATGCAAAATTGTAAAGGGTTTATTTAATAGTGTTGTGCTTTTTTTTTTTTTCCTTAAAAATGCTGGAGCTCCTGGGCTTCAACTCCTCTGCTTTTACCAAGGAGGTCTTGGCCATGGCAAATCATAGGCAGGAACTTGAGTTTTTACCAAATATTATTCTCTACCAAATATTTCCTTAAGTCTTAATAGTTTAATAACCAAACTGACTTAGAACAACCCACCCTTAGAACTTCCTCTCCCTATTTTGTAACTTTTCATCCTTGATACCAAAAGTTTGTGAGGTCTTTGTGTGTGAGAAAAAAACCTTTCTGTGGGCTCCAGATCTATTCACTGGCATCACCCAAAGGAATTAGATATGAGTTTTGGCAGTCCTGGGTGCCTGGTTTTGTGTTTGTGCCCCAAATCACTGATTTTGTGGTTGTAACCTTTGTTGAAGGATGAACCATCATCCCCATCTGCTGGTGGTGCCCTGGGCTGGGGATTTGCTCACTCTGCCATCCAGGTTCTCTGTATCACTTCTATTAAAATTAAACAGTTTTGTGAGTTAGAAAATTCTCAGTCACATAAAAAAAAGCTATTTACAAGTTCTCAAAGCTTATACTGAATTGATCAGTGGAGTAATTATGATTAATCTACATATGAATATAGTGGGCAAAAGGTCTAAATATTGTGAGCTTCTACATCTGAGCAAAAGCCCTTTCACTGCTGGCCGCGGGGAATGAGTTCATATACAAATGCTATCAGAGACAACTATCCCTAAAGCTGTAATCAATGAAACAGTCTCCATATTCATCCAGTTCCAAAGAATTAGATCTTAAATAAACACAGGTTTACCATTTTATGAATATTTTTTGAACTGAGTTAAGTATGTTTTCATCCTGAGTTAAGTATGTTTTCCATAGGCAAAGCAATGAAAATTAATTTTCTGTCTGTGTAACATTTTTGCCTGTTGGATGCTGCAACAGAGTCTGGAGGAGCTGCCCTAATGCTCTTCTGGCCACAACCTGTCCATACCATAATATTACTGTGTAGGTCTGGTGAGGGATGCTGAGACGTAGCAGGAATTTGTCCTAGTCAAAAGAGACTTTTTCTGAAAATGAAGATGCTTTTTAAAACAGGAATTCCTGACACTGAGCATGGGAATATCTGGAAAACTCGTTAGTAAATAATAAGTCAGAGATTGGATATTGCTTTGTTTGGTTCATCCCACAAACTGTTTTGTAAATGAAGCAGCACTTAAGGATTTTTTTAGGATTCTGGGAATTGCTGTGATTAAAAACAAGAGTAGGAACTATTAACCAAACCAAAGAAGGCTCTGTTGAAAAGCAGCACGTTTGATTTATGAATCTGCAAGAAGGCACTGGTTTTATATTCCCCTCACATTTTAAAACATCTGGACAATCTTTTTAATATTATGCCCACACAGACATCAAAATATATTGAGCTTCACTTACATGTCATTTAAAAGGGGGTGTTTTCAATTAGATTAAAGTTAATATCTTTAACCTTCTGCATTTAAATTTTATGGTGCTGTGCAGAAATAATTACTGGCTTGTCTGCCTGTTCCAGTAATCATGCTCTCAATTATTTCTTCTCCATATTATTGCCAAGGGGATGTGTCTGGAAACTCAAATTTAGAATTCAAGTGGCAAGGATGGAAGGAACGTGCAGTTTAATTGTGATTGTGTGCTGTGCTGTTAAACGTTATTTTTTTCTATGATAGTATCACATTTTTTGGCACTTCCCAAACACAAAGGAAGCTTTTGTGGCAATGTCAGAGTTTCTCCAGACTGAGCCTAAGGCTTTTAAAGCAATATTTGCTAAAGTCTCCTCTATCAGATTAAAGGTTTTACACTGTTGAAGCAAAAACAGTACACATTTAGTTTTAAGTACATTTTGGCAGAGATAGGGGAGAAGGAAAAAAAGGGGGGATAGAGACTAGAAATGGAGCCTCAGATGAGTGATACCAAACCAGCAGGACTGTTAGGCTTATTTTAAACACATTATTTAAGTGATAATCTGGAAGGGGAAGAAACAATAGACAGTAGGAAAGAGTTGGGCTTAGCAATATGTAGGTAAAAATGTGAAGAATAGAGTGACTTCAGAAGCCGTGAAGGAGATAAAGCGGAGAGGAGAATGTTTCCTGTGGTGTCCCAGCTGAGGGTTGCAATGAGTGCGACCTCAAACTGAAAATATGGGAAAAAAGCCAATGGATAACCAAGGCTTTCCATGTGGTTTTTGTTTGTAACTCAGCCAGTGCCCCCAAAGAGTGAAAAGAAATCAGTGTGTTGTTGCTGTGACTGCCTTTGGTTGAGACCAGATCCAGATCTCAGTCATAATAATGTAAAGATCCCTTGGATTGCAAGGGGCATTTTATCAGCCTGATCATTTAATTTGTGCCTCAAACTGTACAAAGCCATTCCTGACAATTTTAATTTTTCCTTTTTTTTTTCAGTCAGAGTCAAGTTGCTCCTGGAGAGGTGCAGACAATCCATTTCAGTTGCGTGGAGGATCCCACAGTCACATAAATGCAGGTGCGTTGGTTTTGATGTTTGGGTTCTGTTTGTTTTTCAGTAGGAGGATTAATTTCATAAACCGTAGAATTGGTGGTTTGGGCTTTTGTTGTTATTTGAGCTAAAACTTAGTAAAACATGGAACACAGACCCTAAATCATCTGTTTCCTTTCGGCTCTTTTCTATTTAAGCACTGGGTATAAAATGCAAAATGCATTTTCTTTGGTGTCAGAGGTGTCTTCTTATGCATTCTTGGCAGTCTAAAAGCTCTTGCTTTAAACCTACTTAGTGCTACTCTTTCCTTCTGGAGAGAGAGAGCAAAGTAGTAATAAAAAATAACTCTCCAATAAAGCTTATTTCACCATGACTCATTAAGTATCAGGAGTTTAAAACACAAAGGGTGAGAGGGGACAAAACAATCAGAAATATTTAGCTGTTAAGGGGACTGTAAAAATAGAAGCTGACTTTTTAAAAAAGGAAACATAAATTGAACTGTTTATATTATCCAGTCTCAAGTGTTGTTTTTCAGCCAATTAGGTGCCTAAGGATGTGAAAGTTATTTGTGCTTTACAGTAAGAAGAGGAACCTTCTAAAACAGTTGTGGAACCACCAGAAGAGAAGGGAATTATTTGGAGCAGAGTTCCCAGAAACAGAATAATCAGTGACATTTGATTTTTCACTTTTCATCTCATTGGTTTGGCATAATCAGGTTCCCAATGTGAAGATTTAGAGAAATGTGGTGCCTGGCCCATCACAGTAAGAAGTGGCCTCACTAAGTGATGCATTTTTGTCCTGTAGACGTTCAAACTCTCCTTCACACTTTCCTTGACAATTTTTCCTCTGCTTTCAGTATCTAAACGTAAAAGAAGATTGCAAAGCCATGGCTTTCTGTGCAAAGATGAGGAGCACAAAGAAGAGTGAAGTAAACCTGGAAGTTCAGCATCAGGGCTTAGAAATCCTCTTCTACCTGCAAGATAAAGACCCCATCTGTTACACCAGCGGGGAGTTCACCTCAGAGGAGCTGTGCATTGAAGCTGCCCAGAGGTGTTGTGAGTACCTGCATTCATTTGATTTGATATGATTTTATTCCCAGTATCGAAAGTGATGCATCCTCTGCGTGTGAGTCAGTGTTTGTACAAGGAATGTGCATTTTTTGTGGTCTAGGATGAAAACTCTTGCCAAGGGGCTGTTTAGGCAGTTCTTAAACAGGATCTGTCCTGTATTGTGTCATTCTGGTCTGTGACTCAGCAAAATACTCAAAAATATATGTAATTCTCCAGGAAATAGTGGATTAAATCTATGTTTATCTCACAACCCACTGTACTCTTATATTTACAGTTCTGAAGTTAATTCCTGCCCTGAAGCCAATTTTGTGTCCCCATGGAACACTAAATGTTATTCAGCTGACATGGGAGTGTTGAATCTGGCTGTATAAACAGGTGAACTGGGCAGGAGTTTCCCTGCAGCTTTAAAATGATTTCTTTCCCCAAGTCACCTGGATTCTTGGAACATTGAATACCCTTCAGTTCACTTGCCTAATTGCTGCTCTTCCATTGGAAAGGTGGAAATGAGGGGAGTCTGCAGGACAAACCTCATTAAATAAGTACTGATGTTGTTTTTTAAATAGTTTTAATTAAAGTTAGAGGTATTTAACCACCCACCTATTTCTGTCAGCATGGAGGAGCCCATGTACTGTGCAGCTGCTCCCAGTAATTTCTGCTGGAAGTTTAAAAACTTTATAGAAATTACTTAAAATGAGCTTTCTTAAAGGAATTCTTTCTACCTTCTCTTGTTTTTCACTAATTTCACTGCACACAGCAATCAAGTACAAATTCTTGCCCGTTTGAGCAGGGCTGTGATGCTGGTCCCTGCTGAAATCCCAACCAGAATGTTATGATGGCACCTATATCCTGCTTGTTACCTGCACAAGGCAGTGGCTGCCCAACCCCACCTTCTGTGAACTTTGAAATTAGGCTCAGATTTTGTTTCCTTGGCTTCCCTTCTCCCCAATTCACAATGGAAATAGTTTCAGTGGATGCTGCAGGAAACAGGAGCAAGGAATTCAAACAACAGACCTGTAAACACTCCACAACCTGTTTTTTCTCTGGGCTGATGTAAGTGCAAAGGTTAAAGCAGGTCAGCCTGGACATACAAGTCAAAGTCTGTTCTTTGTGGAAATCCCTCTGTTGAGTGAGCAAAGAATGTGAAAATGGCATTTTCTGCTTGTTTGCTAAAACCTTCTCTCTGAAATATGGGGGCAAAATTCATTCATAAAACAAAGTGGGGGTATTGCTGAGTGGTTTTGTTAAAATACCTGTTTCAGTGATGTGGAAAAAGTAATTTCCTCTCAAATTCAGGGCAAAGTCAGGATTTCAGAGTCAGTTTCATACTGGAAGTAACTGTTTTGATACACAATAGAACAGAAGGACTGAACCAACGTGCAGGTTCTGCTTCAACCTTAACTTTCTAATATATTAAAAAATTCTAATATACCAGTCTCAGTTTCTTTTCAAGCTGAAATGTTTGCTTTCTGCATTTGGATTTTGGGGTGTGCATGTGCACTGTGGCCTTGTGATTCACCCATTTGTGTATTTTTCTGTGCCAGCTGTGTCTCCTCTGTGCCACAACCTGTTTGCACTGTATGATGAGAACAAAAGACTCTGGTATGCACCAAACCAGGTCTTTAAAATTGATGAGAAAACATCCTACCGGCTCCACTATCGCATGAGGTAAGAGAAAACCACCTGAAAAATGATCCTCAACCACATTTAAATGCTCCAAACTCTTACTCCTGAATTCCCTGAAGGAGCAGGAAAGCAAAACCAAAAGCAGCTGCTTGTTTTACACAGCTTAGATAAGAGATGAACAGCAGAAGGTTAAAATATCTCCTCATTTCTTTTCATCTTTGCTGTCTAACCTTGAAAAAAGGCTCAGGAGTTGAAAAATGGGCTCAAAAACATTGGGATTTTTATGTCAGTGTTCTCATGTTTTGATTTCCATTTGAAGTGCTCCAAGTGAACAGTATTCCTGGTGAATAAGATGGGAATTTTACTATTGTTTACTTATTTTACTATATGTATTTAACATTACTCATTAATATTTATATATAATCTAGATATATAATACATATAATTTTTATATATTGTTATATATGATATATAATTTATAAATAATTATATAATCTATATTTGTTATATAATTATAAATGTGTTCCTATATTATACAATCAATCTATTATATTTATATTTATATTGTTATTTATATTATTTTTAATTTTATTATTATTAATTTACTAGCACATTATGCTTCCTTTTTTATTTTTAAAAATAATAAAAATATTATTTTTATTCTGACTTTTCCTCTTGCATCAATATGAGCTTTAAGTGTACAATGTAGGAGAAACATATATCAAATAAACTTTGCTTACAGGAATAATTGATTTAGAAACTTTGCCCTTTTTCCTAAAGCAAGTCAACAGATAATTTTTGTCAATTCTTCAGGATGCAACTGTAAGAAAATAAACTTTTAAATAATATTTCCTCTGTGCCTTAAAATGTAATCCTCACACCCAGGGTCAGTTTGGGATACAGGGAGATACAAACTGAGGGCTTTGCAAATGTGATCCTTGGACTGTAGGTGTTTCCATTTGGTCTGTGCCAGACTGCAGTTGTTATTGTTGGATGAACTGCTCCAAGGAAAAACTACTGACAGTCAACAAAGGTCTTTGCTTTTCAAATAATCATAATCCCAATCCTTATTTCTGGAAGAGGAAGAGGACACTGTAGTCTTGTCTTTTTTTCTCTAGCACAGTCTATGAGTGTTATTAATGACTTAACCTTGGCTAATCTCAGATTTAAACAGCTCTGATTAAGTTGGGCAGATAAACACCACACAATAATGGAATTGAGTGACTCTAAATGAGGTTCTGAGGACTCTAATGGCCTCTCAGAGAGCATTGAGGGCCCTTCCTGGCTTTGAGATCACTCACTTTATTAACAGACTGAATAATACAGTATTTCTGGTATAATGTGAACCTGGAGTGTTTTCCCCTGAAACTCCTTGTTTTTCTCAGTAAAAAAGGTGTTGTTTTAAAAGTGTAGTTGTGGGGATTTAATCCTCTGATTAGAAGTGTGATGCACTTTGTAATTCTGATTTAAAAACCAGTTTTTGCTGTGCTTGGTGGTGTTTGGTATTTATGTGTTTCAGCTTTGGGTGAGTGATGAGAGCAGGTAACACCACCTTTCTTAAAACTGCTTAAACAGCTCCCTCTTATACATCTTCTTTGGCTGTTCATAACCCAAAGATGATTTGAGTGATAATTAATAACACCAATTCGTTTGTTATTTCCTGAAAATAATTGTGGGTACATGGACAAAATTAATCTCTGCTGAGCTTTATTTTTTGACATTTTTTTGCTGTACCATTTTATTTTTTCTATGTTGTACCATTCTGTAGGATGAAGCTGTGAAAAATACTCTGGTTTTTACTATTAAAAGTTCTGGTGGTTTATTTTTTTAAGCTTTGCAGTTGGGATTTAAAATTTGGCAGGGAAATCTCTTTTGTCCCTTGTACTCCATGCATGAAAACTGGCAAAATTTGGGCCAAAAATATGTATTTTACATCATGCATTTAAGAAAGAGTTAAGCACCAAAATCTAAAGATTCTTATCTCCCCAGGGATAAACACTAGTGCAGTGGTGAAGTGGTGTTTTCCTTTCTTTCTTCTCTCATTTATTGTGTGTCTTGGCTTGGGCATCTGAACTGAGAGCAGAGCAGCACTGCAAAACTGTGAGCAAGAGGGTTGTGAAACTGTTCTCTAAATGAATCTTGTTTGTTCTGAGCTCTGCCAGAGGCAGAATTCCTCTGAAAAAGGAAAATGGTGTGGGCTTATTTAACAGTGCAGTGTATTAAATGTATAGAACAATTTAGAAACTAAATTGTCAGCCTCGTTTCTGAAATTTCAATACATTGATACATTTGCTCTAGTCATGTCCTACTGAAATTATCTCTCTAAAATGAATATTTTAGTTTGAAGTGCTTGTAGATGTTTGATTTTCTCCCGCTGGTGAAAGTTTACTGTTTTCTGATGGTGTGAACTTCCCACCCTCCTCAAATCAGTGTCAGCTGCTGCTACATTTCTGGTAATATTTTAAAAGGACTTGCTTTTCACTTTGTAACTTGCCTGTATTTTTTACGCTTTTCCTCAAATAAAAAAAAAAAAAGAGCTACAGCATGAGAAACCACAGTATTTTGTAATATCCTGGTTTAATCAGCACAGAGCTGGTGGAGGAGTTTAACTGTTCCATAGCTGGACGGTGTTTCTTGGTGTGGAGAAGGGATCTAATTACTTTCTTGTGGAAGGTGGCAGAGGAGTTGGAATGAGATGAGCTTTAAGGTCCCTTCCATCCCAAAACACTCCATGTTCCTGGAAACTCTTGGAAGAAGGACTATCAGAGCTGCTGTAGGTGAGAGAGAACAGCAGGTCCCTCTTCCAGCATTTCCACCACTCCTTGGCCAGGTGCAAAACTGCACCTTCCCAGGGGTGACCCTTCTGGGCTGCCCTGGACTAAAATGCTCTGAGTTTGGGCTGAGTCCTGCTCCTGGAATTCAGGAGCACACAGTCTCCTTTCCAGCTCACTTCCAGGACTTGGGAATTGGAAAACTTGTGCTCCTGTTCCTGTTTCTGGCAGTGGAATAGCAATAGTTTGCCCCCACCTCACCTCAAATCCATTGGTCTCCTCAAGGAAGAGATTCTTCTTTATACAGTTCCTCAAACAATGGGGCTCTAATTGTTTTTGTAACATGTAAGAGTTGTCTCAATCAGTGCAGTTTAATAGGAAAAGGATCAAATCCTCCTCTCAGTTACAAACAATACACAATACCTTGCCCATAATTACTTTCAGGAAACAACAAAAGCCTTGGAGTTATTAATTATCACTCATCTTACACAGGAGATACGGAAACAAAGTTATTTCCTGGAAGCAGAAGGATTTGCTTTGCTCTGCTTTTCAGGCTTCAATCAAAAGAGTTCTGAAGGCTCTTATAGTCCTTGTCAGGAGTTTTTTGGCAAAATTGTGTGTTGGTGTTTCTCCATAACAAGTACTTAACTAAAAGTACTAATTGTGTTCTGCTTTTAAAATCCTGTCTCTGCACTGGGGCTGATACACATGAGCCTTGACCACTCCACAACTGGGGCTTTATCCACGAACTCCAGTTCTGGTCAGAGACAAATCACTAAAATACACTCACATATTTTAAAACACATGTTTGCATGTGACTTGTCCTATTTGTAAACATTGATTTCAGCCCTCCCTTTGTATTAAAGCATTTTATATCTATTTAGCTAGCTAGCTGTCTGTCTGTCTCTCTCTCTGTCTGTCTGTCTGAATCATGGAATGGTTTGGGCTGGGACGGACTTCAAAGCCCATCCAGTCCCACCCCCTGCCATGGGCAGGGACACCTTCTACTAAACCAGATTGCTCCTACCTGGCCTTGGACACTTACAGGGATGGAGCAGACACAGCTTCTCTGGGCAACCTGTGCCAGGGCCTCACCACCCTCACAGCCAAGAATTCCTTCCCCATATCCCATCTGACCCTTCCCTCTGACAGTGGGAAACCATTTCCCCTTGTCCTGTCCCTCCAGGCCCTTGTCCAAAGTCCCTCTCCAGCTCTCTTGGAGCTCCTTTAGGCACTGGGAGGCTACAATTAGGTCACCCCAAAGCCTTCACTTTTCCAGACTGAAAAATCCTAATTCTCTCAGCCTTTTCTCATAGGAGAGGTGCTCCATCCCTCTAACAACGATAATAAAAATATACATATATATAATCATTTCTGCCCAGTTCCTCAGGCCAGGCTCTGGAGCACTTAAGACAGCGTTTAAACAGAAGATTGACAGATTTTGCCTTTTAACTGATTTTCTTTTCAGAGTTCAAAATCTGTATCTAGTGTAAAAGGAGAGTTTTCCCAGGAGTCTTTAAAGTTTATTTCTCTTTTCTTGCCAGATACTACTTCACCAACTGGCACGGGACCAGTGAGAGCGAGCCCTTGGTGTGGAGACATTCCCCAAGGAAGGCAAAGGCCTATGAGAAGAAGCTGGCACCAGAAGGAACCCCCATTCTTGATGCAAACTCCCTGGAATACATCTTTGCACAGGTAAGGAGTCACTTGCAGATATCTCTGACATTGTACAAAAAACTATGGGACTCAATAGAAGCTGCTTTAAAGACCTATTTGCAAACTTCTAAAATACATATAATGTACCTGTTAGTGTTGATAAGTGTTTTCTGTGCCTCTGTGTGGGGGGGAGAAGAGAATTTGCTGCATGAAGAACAATCTATTGATAGGCAGAATGTGTGAAAAAACTGTCTGTATTTTTATAGGTACTTTCTTTTAATATTAAGTATTTTTGGATATAAATTCAGTCACCTTTTGTGAAACATTTATATGGAACTTTGATACTTATAGTCCTATTAAGGAGCAGCAGCAGCATTAAATCATAAAACTAAAATACATCTGGCAGCACTGTGTCCTTATAATGAGTCCTTTTTCTTGTGGGATGTTAAAACATAGATAAAAATTGACTGATAACCCCACTGTCCCACTGCCTAATGATGTGCAGTTTTACTTTCCTCCCCTTGTCCCAAGTGGTTTTCAAACCAGAAACTGGTTTCACAAAAAAATGGGAAGGTTCAAGTTGATGGAGGCTTGTGAAATGAGTAAACTGAATGCACTGAGAAAAACTCATTTACTGTTAATTGTGAATGTAATTACGGCAGAATTTTCAGACTCGGAAACCTGATTTTATCCTTCAAAAAAAGGGTCAACATGAAGCTGCTCCAGTGAATCCTTGTTGTGTAGTTGTGAAACCACAATGAAAGAAAATACCAGAAGAACACAAATGCAATAAGGCAACAGAAATGTCTTTGCTCTTTGGTAACCAAATACACTTCAGGGTGTCCCAGAGCAAAGCAGGGCACATACTTTGCAGGCTTGGCTTTTATTGTGACTTAGAGATGAGCCCATGAGGTCCATGGAGACCTTGGATAGGGAAGGGCAGTGAAAAACAGACACAAAGTAGTTATTGGGGACAAGAAAACAAATGTTGAAGGTGCTGGAAGGGGACAGAGGTGGTGATTTCTTTAGTTAATTGAAAAAAAAAAGGGATTTTTGGTGGGCTGATGTATAAAAGAAGGGGATGGGTTTGAGTCTTGGGAGAGTCTTCTTGCTCAGGGAGATCTGTGTCATTTTGCTGGCTCATGGACAAACTGGCAAATACCAAAGCTGGAAACTTGCTCTTTTTGTTCCTATTCAGGGTCAGTATGACTTAGTGAAAGGCCTGGCACCAATCCGGGACCCCAAAAATGAACAAGAGGTTCATGAAATTGAGAATGAATGCCTGGGCATGGCTGTCCTGGCAATCTCCCACTATGCCATCAACAAAAAAGTGAAGCTTCCCGAGCTTCCCAAGGATATTAGGTAAGCTTAGATAAATTCTTTGTCACTGTTGGAGCTGCTGTGCTTCTCTGCCAGGAGGGTTTTAACTCCTAGTATTGTTTTTCCTTCTAGTTACAAGCAGTATATTCCTGAAAGTTTGAACAAGACCATCAGACAGAGGAATTTCTTAACTAGGATTCGGATAAATAATGTTTTCAAGCATTTCCTTAAAGAGTTTAACAACAAAACCATTTGTGACAGCAGTGTGTCCCCACGGGACCTGAAAGTGAAATATTTATCCACAATGGAGACCTTGACTAAACATTACGGAGCAGAGATTTTTGAGACTTCATTTTTGCTGATTTCTTCTGAGAATGAAATAAACAGATATAATTGTGGAGACAATGAGAAGTATGAAGTCATGGTAACAGGAAACAATGGAATTCAGTGGAGGCTCAAGCCAAGTGTAAGTACCCCTTGATAACTGGGAATTAGAGGATTCTTTTGGGGCCATAACAACTGTTAAAAATGATCTTCAGACACTGCAGATCAGCCTTTTATTGAAAGGACTTCTATAGGATTACAGGATTATGCAGGTTGGGAGAACCTCAGGAAGTGTCCAGTCTAACCCCCTGTTCAGGGTTAGCTTTGAGATCAGACTTTTGCTCAGGGCTTTATCCATCCAGGTGTTGGAAAAATTCCAAGGATGGACCCTGGACGACCTTGGTGGGCAACCTGTTTACCAGGAGAATTAAAGACTCTACTTTATCTGCCAGACCAGACACAGTGCAAAAATCATTGAAAAATGAAGTAGCTTCATTAGATATATTTGAATGCATTATATTCTATATTATATTCAATATATTATAAATTATGATATAATTATATAATGAATTTGTAATGAAGTTTTGTTTTAGAGTAAAAATTGGGGGGAAAAAAAGGCTTTTCTTAATATACTTTTATCCAAAATGTATTTGCAGTCTGTACAGACAGAGAAAGAGAAGAAGAAAAAATCTGATGGCAGAACCAAAAAGGATGAAGAAAAACACAAACTTAGGGAATCATGGAACAATTTTTCCTATTTTCCTGAAATCACCCACATTGTCATTAAGGAGTCTACAGTCAGCATCAACAAACAGGACAACAAAAGGATGGTAAGAACCAAACCTGGGATGGGTTTTCCTTCCATGGGGAGCCATAGGGGTGGTTGGGCAGCAGGTGACATCCTTGAGGAACATTTTTTAGTGTAAATGACACTGAAATATGTTGCCCTGAACACTGGACAGATGCAAAAGTGCCCATGAGAAGTTGGTGAGTGCAGTTGTTTCTCTACACTGGCACAGGAGCTTCCCTTCCAGATCTTGTGTGGGATCAGAGGAGAACTCGGGATGCTGGAGAATGGAAGTTTCCAGCCCGTAACGAGTGTGGAGGATAGAGAATGATCAGTGTTGGCTCCTTCAATATAACAATTTTTAGCCAAAAATGTGGCTGTTAAACATTCCTGCAATGCCTTAAGGGAGCTGTAAGGATTGTTTCCAAGGATATCTCTGTGTTGTAGGAACTGAAGCTGTCCTCTCATGACGAGGCCCTGTCCTTCACATCCCTCATTGACGGCTACTTCAGGCTCACAGCAGACGCCCACCACTACCTGTGCACAGATGTGGCTCCTCCACTCATTGAGCACAACATCAAAAACGGCTGCCATGGGCCCATCTGGTCAGTAAAATGTGCCACTTTTATTTTTCCACTTGGATAATTAGTCCTCTAATGCTGCTGCATAGGGAATCCAAGGAGGAAATCTGGTATTTGGATGGTTGGTCATTACCAGAAGGTTGTAGAACAACTTGGTTTTGTTAAGGATTATATTGAAAAAAATCACTGTTTCTCTCCACATGAATTTATTCATCTATAAAACCAAATTTTCCTCACCAAGGGCATATTTTGTGACTTATTTCACCAGTGGCTATGAACAGATGGGAATATTTTAGGTACAGCTGAAGTGTATCTACACTGACTCTGGCAGTACTTGGAAGGATGAACAAAGCCTTGGGTTTTCTAAATACCTAAATGAATTGTCTTTCCTCCTAACCACCTTTTGGCTTTTCCTTTTATGTTTAAGATGCAAGATGTAGAAAACCATGTGCACCATATGTTGGTTGCAGAATTTCCCCTTGGTAAATCTTTTCTCCCTCGCTCTGTGCAGCTCAGAGGTCTTTTCCAACTGGTTTGATTCTGCAATAATAATAATAACAACAACAATAATAATAGATTTTGGATGCTCATTTGTTGGTTTTCCTCCTGGAACATTCCTTTCCAGCACGGAATATGCCATCAGCAAGCTGCGCCAGGAAGGGAATGAGGTGGGAACGTACGTGTTGAGATGGAGCTGCACAAACTTCAACCACATCCTCATGACAGTGACTTGTTTGGAAGGCTCAGAGGTAGGCCAGGTGTGGCATTCCCAGCAGGAATCTGATAATGAGCTAAAGACTCCAGAACATTTCCATTTTTAGCAATAAAACTGTGCAGGAACATGATGGAAATGAAGCATTTAAAACTCATATGGTGTGAGAATGGCATAGAGAATTTGTCACTGCAACTTACCTTGAATAGTTCCAATTCCCTTGAGAACCTTCTTGAACATGGACTTAATTATATGGATGTATTTCTATTCCCACACTGGCTTCAGCTGGGAGTCTGACTTGATGTTTTGGGAGAATATTTTCAGTGCTCACACAAGAATAATAATTGTAAAAATGCATATAAGCTCTTAGGGGAAAAATGTTAATAGAATCAATAGTGAGATCAAGAAGGGATATTTGATACTGGGTTCATCTTCTGACGATATTTGCAAAAATCCCAGCTGATCAGCACTGTCTTCCAACAGACAGGACAGTGAGACTGTGAAACAAGAAAGGAATTTTGTCTTGGAAAACATTCAGGCTCATTGTGAAGCTTTGGGAGGGAAGGGAGAGGTGAGGGAGCAGATGTAGGGGCAAGACCTTGAAAAGCCCTGAGATGGGCAGGTCCAGAAGTTCAGTTTTTCTTCCTCACCACCTTTGAATAAAACTGGAAGGTCTCAACAACAGCCTGTTTCAGTGGTTCAACAATGTGGGTTGTGAAAGGGACTTCTGCTATTTTCAAGTCGAGATTTTGAAACTGCGGTCCAGGTTCTGCAATTCTTGACCAAGTGAAGAGAAAGTTCTTCCAAAAGAGGCAGAACTGCATATTCTTGGGCTCTAAAACACCAAAGCCATAATTTGGGCTTGTGAGAGGCTTGCATCTGTATGTTGCTGCTCTTCTGCTCTGTTATTATAAGCCTTCCTGGGACTGAAGATTACAGGAATTTTAGGTCTTGTCCTGCTTTGTTGCACTTTGATTAGAGGACCCTGGCTTAGGAGCAAGTGATTAACTGCTCCTACATGTGATTGCAAAGGTTTTGGGAAGCTTTTATGCCTTTATAAACATATTTGCTTTCTTTTTTTTCCCTTTTCCTCACTAATCCCAGGTGATAAATAACTCGGGGCAGTACAAGAACTTCCAGATTGAGGTGAAGAAAGGCGGGTACTTCCTCCATGGCTCAAACAAGTCTTTTGCATCCTTAAAAGAGCTGATGGACCACCTGAAAGGACAAATCCTCCGGACAGACAACATCAGCTTTACACTGAAGAGGTGCTGCCAACCCAGACCAAGAGGTAACCTGGCCTTCAAGAATTTTATTGTTGCAAGAAAGTAACCTCCAGGAACAGGAGGGATTCTTAGTGTATTGAGTTTGTGCTGTACTCTTGTGTGAAGCTCTTTTGTCACTTAAAAAATTATATTTAAAGCTTCTCACTTCTCTGTTGAGGGGGAGTCTTGTCAAAAAGCAAAAGCAGGTACCCTGAGCAGGTTTGAGGAGTTTCCTTTTGGTATTGCAAGCTCAACACAGTAAAAAATGATATTTAAAGTTTCTTACTTTGAGGAGCCTTGAAAAAAAGCAAAATAACTTTTTAGTTAAAGCAAAATAATTTTTTAGTTTGTGATGTACTCTTGTGTGAAGCTCTTTTATCACTTAAAAATGATATTTTATGTTTCTTCCTTCTCTGTGGAGGAGCCCTGTCAAAAACCAAAAGCAAGTGCCCTGAACAGGTTTGGGGAGCTTCCTTTCAGAGCTCCAAGCTCAGCGCGGGGTGCTCAGGGCTGGTGCTTCTCCTGAGCCTTGTTTGTGGGAACTTCTCAAACAGCAGTGAGAGAAAAGTTCTGGTTTCCCTTTTTGCACCTGAACAGCAGGTCCTGCAGTCTTGACAACAGAGCTGGAACTCTGGATTGGTATTTTTTTAAAGCAAATGTTCTAACTCAGAGCCATGGGGCTGGAACAGTGGGATGAAACAGGGAGCATTAAGGTTCCTCCTTTGCTCCTGGGAGTCGCATATCCCAGGGAGCTGCGCCAGGCACCACATCGTGTGCCCGTGGCAAGGGAGGGTTGTAACCCTTGTTTTGGAGCTGTTTGCTCTCATTATGAGCTGCTGTTCACTCAATTCATCTTCATGAAGCAGCTTTTGGTCTGCAAGTGATGGCAAGAACAGCCTTGTGGCAGGAAATCGTCTGTGAGGCCACATTTTAGGGGCTGGGACAATCGTGCACTTGTTGAACTCTTGATGCCAACACTTACTGAAGCTGTTTGCTCTGAACTACCAGTGTCTTGCAGCTGAATTTTATGTGAAAGAGGAAACACAGTGGTGTGATTGTGTTGATCAGATAATGGTTTCCTGTTAGAACCAGGGGAAGAACTGAGCCACAGTAATACCTGATGTTCTGAGGGGTTTGCAGAGACACTGAGCACATGAAGAACATGGAGAACTATCTGGATCAGGGGGGGATTTTACATTTTGATGACTGTATTTGGAATAAAATAAAATGGGTGAGGGAGTTGAGTGCCCACTTCAGCTTTTCATTGGCATTAAGTCCAGCAGCATTTAGTGCTGTTCCTTTTCTCTCTCTTCCCTGTTTTTTTTCCTTCTTTTTGAATCTATTTAATTATTATTCACCAAGAAGTTGAGGGGATGCAGAAATAAAGCAGTTTTTGCAGTGTGTGGTTCTTACTGATAGTTTCAAAGTGCCAGCTGGTGGTTTAGCCCCAGCATCCATGCTCTGCTTCCAGCAGTGGGAAGGCTGGATACAAACACACATCCAAATCCATCATCTCATAATAAATAATACCTGGGGCTCAAAATTCACGTGCAAAACTTCTGCATCTACCCTGACCAGAAGCAGTGGGGAGGAAGCACTGGCTTTTTGAGTCTTTTCCTTCTGTTCATTTCCCATTCCCCAGTTTCATTCTAGTGCTCTGGGAACAGACTGTGAGTGTTTCTCAGAGCACAAGGAATTTCGAAGGATGTAAAGAGAGGAGACCTCAGCTACTCCTTGCACACTGGAAAGGAGGTGTAGCTGTTGGCAGGAGGGGAAGTGGGGGAGATTTTACTTCATGGACAGCAGAGGTTTTGTCTTTCTCAGTCCTTCTTTGTGCAGGAAACACTATTCAGTTGCTTTTTTCAGCCCCAATATTGCAGCTATTAACACTGTATTTATACTGTAAATATGTAGCTGTGCTTTAGTGAATTCTCTATTGAATGATGAGCAGAAGTCAAGTCAAAGTTTCTTTTTTCCTTCCAGAAATCTCCAACCTGCTGGTTGCAACCAAGAAGGCACAGGAATGGCAGCCTGTTTATCCCATGGGGCAGCTGAGTTTCCATCGGATCCGCAAGGAAGAAATCCTACAGGTGGGTGCCTGGGCTGCTCCTGGAATCCCAGATTGTGGCAGCCACTGGTCCCAGTCAGGTGACACAAAGTCACCCCATCCTGGCTGGTTCTGCCACTCCTGTTTCTCCTCAGCAGAACTTCGTTGGAATCTTTATTTGTATTAAATCCTCTGACTGCGGAATCCAAATGTTTGCATGTCCTTGTGTGGAAAAAAAGATGCCTTTCACAATCAACTTGATGTTTGAGCAGTTTTCTAATGTAAAAGAGGTGTTTCTAAGGTCATTTCATAAAAGTCTTAAGAGGTGTTTTGTTGCTAAATGGGGCTGTATTTTTTAAAGCCTGATTTGTCAGAGAAACAGGCAACTTGAGGTTTAAGACAAGTTTTACTACAGTTAAAAAGGTGAAGTATTCAAAATCTCTGAACAATCTGAGCATTCAGATTCTTGTGTTCTAAATTTCCACAAATTTTCTGATGGTTGTCCACAGTCAGTGATGCATATCCACCTGAATAAACCTCAACAAACACACAGTGGCTTGAGTGCACAAATCAGATCTAATGTTTCTAAAAAGAGCTCTTCAATCATGCCATTGTCTTCTTCTGTTAAATAAAAAGGTTTGGGGTTTTTTTTTAGTTGCATCACTGAATGTGCAGGATAGAAATGGTGGTGATTGTTTTTGGATGGATATATTTCCAGTCAGCATTCAGGCTTCCTGCAAAAATACCCTGAAGTGGAATCCTCTGTTACTGAGGAGGAAATTACTTACCCAAACAAAGCATTCCATTGAAATATTACTTCCTCTGACTTTTGGAAACACATTAAAGATCACCTCAACAGCAGCTCATTGTGAATAAGAGGCCAATTGTTATTTATTCATTTGTTTAGTCTGGTAATGTTAAATCACAGGGAACCTGTTTGATGTTATTGGAGTTAGAATATCGCAGCAGTTTAGGTGGTGAGGATGCTCAGAGATCATTCAAGTACAGAATAATTCACTGGCATTGGGTTCTCACTGTAATCATTTTAAGTCTGGGTGTAGCTCAATCAACTGGAGAGACAGAGTAAAGTGCAGATTCAAATATTTATGTAAAACTACCCTTGTTTGCTCCATGTCTGAGAAGCTTTTGGTGTGTTGTGTCTCAGGGTGAACACCTAGGAAGAGGGACGAGAACACAGATTTACTCAGGGACCCTCAACCTCAAGGACGATGAGAACGAAGGATATCAGAATGAAAAAGAGATTAAAGTCCTGCTCAAAGTCCTGGACCCCAGCCACAGAGACATTTCCTTGGCAAGTTGTTCCTTTTTGTGTGTCCTGCAAATACTGGGCCTTATGTTGTCACTGAAAACATCACAATAAATCAAACTCTGGTTTTTTTAGGACTAGAAATTAGAACTAGTATGACTTTACTCCAGGCTTGGGTACTTAGGGAATGGCTCCACCTACATGCACAAGACTTTCAAAACTTTTCACCTATTTATACCTTTTTAGCAAACAAAGAAATGAATGTTTATTGCTTCTAAGTGACATAATTCTCTTTATTAATTAGCATTCTGTCTTCTATTGCTTATTGATTTCTCACTTCTCCTGCTAATTAGTCCACATTTTCTGTCTTTTTATTATCTTTTTCCCAGAGAGGGAGTTTCCAGCACATGCTGAATTTTTAGCTCTGTTAGTCTTTGTTAGTCTCTTCTTTATCTTCTGTTTACTGCAGCATATCCTTGGAGGGCTATAAATTTCTGCATTCCAGGTGTCCAGCTTTCAGCTCCCCCAGGCTTTGTTCATTGGAGCTTTATCAGGGTTAGTTTAGCAAAATTAAAATTCCAGGGATTTTCCAATCAAACTCTTACCAACAGCTATGAAAAAAACTAGCTATGTACTGCCTAAAGTGGAAAATTACACTGCTTATGATGAATACACTGTTTATGGCTAATTAAAACAATTAAAAAGTTAATTTAAACCAGTAATTAAAAAAAATTAATTAGGAAAGTTATATCATTTCCAACAGTGGGTAACTTTGAAAAGTCTTTAAAAAAAGGGGTTGGGGAAGGGAAAATGCTGAGGGCAGAGCTTGTGGTGTTAGTCAGTGGGATGGCACATCCCCACAACTGTTTACGTGGCTAAAGGTAGTGATTTTGTACATGTTTTTGTTCCCTGATGCTCTGGATTTGTTAAACTCCTGGAATGCTGGCACCAGGAGCAGCAGTTGAGTGCTGACCTCTGTCCCCTTCCCGCAGGCCTTCTTTGAGACAGCCAGCATGATGAGGCAGGTGTCCCACAAGCACATCGTGCTCCTCCACGGCGTCTGCGTCCGGGATGTGGAAAGTGAGTCCAGGAAACATTCCCAGGAGCAGTTTGGGAAGGACAGGGCAGCCTTTGAGCTTGGCCCTGGCACAGGGGAGATGGGCTTGGCAGCTCTGCCTCTTGAGTTTTCAAGAGTGGAATTGGAACAGCAAAGCATCTGCAAAGCATTCTTCTGTTAAAAAGTTTCCCCTTCCAACACTGTCTTTGAATACGGGTGATTCCTTAAAGCTGGAATGCCAGAGGGACAGTGACAGTGTCCATACAAACCAGCCTTTTGGTAGGAGGTATTTCCCTGGGAAGGCTCTGCCCTGTGGGCTTAGAAATGCTTTGTTTGGGTTTACTGTTCATTCACTACATGAAGCCACTCAGGCTTTTAATGTGGACTCTGAGCACTGAAATAAACCTTGAGGAAGGTGAAACTAAGACATTGGATAACCTCTGGCCTGGGGGGATGAGGGGACGTGGGGACAGGCCCGTGAAATGACTCCAGACACTGGTTATTGCAGTACTGACTTGGTGCCCCTGACTTTGCAGATATCATGGTTGAAGAGTTTGTGGAGTTTGGGCCTCTGGATCTGTTTATGCGTCGGAAAAGTGAATTCCTGACAACTCCTTGGAAATTCAAAGTCGCCAAACAACTTGCAAGTGCCCTGAGCTACCTGGTAAGAGGCACCTTGGCTGCTGCAGCCTAATTTTCCACCCAGGAAAATACAAGTGCTTGAGTGTGAACGCTATGTTTCCCTACTTCTCCTTTCTTTCTTTTTCTCCAAATTTTTTCCAAGCTTTTTGGATTTCAGCTTGGGGTATTTAACAGTGATCCCCCATGGCTGGATATGCTGGAGCACTCGCAGAGCATCACTGCACTCACTGTTCTTTTCCAACTTTTCTGTAGGAGGATAAGGATTTGGTCCATGGGAACGTGTGCACTAAAAACATCCTTCTGGCAAGAGAGGGAATTGATACTGAATATGGTCCTTTCATAAAGCTGAGCGACCCGGGAATACCCATAACTGTGCTGTCCAGGCAAGGTATGGCCAGGAATGGGATCTCCAGTGGGATGGGGAAGGGGAAAAGAAGAAATATCATTTATACCAGCTAGAACTGGCTCTAGAATAGAACTTATCGGCTTTTATGGATCTGAGAACTACACAGTGGGTGCTTACAGTATCAATTTCTCTTAAAAAAACATGTTATATCTCATGAGATAGAACAGAAGGAATCTCAGTTTCTGGATGGCTCCTTGTAAAAGCCACAGGAACATCCTTGTGGGAACAGGGGTTTGAGAATCAACATTTCCCCAAAACTGGACAAATTCTGCAGCTTCAGTTTATTTTAGTTAAGCAGCTGTTAGACAGTAATTCAGTTGAAGGCTGTTTTTTCACTCCTGATATTCACCCCACAATGTGGATCCTGTGTTTTATCCAAGAACGCGTTGAGCGAATCCCCTGGATTGCACCTGAGTGTGTTGAAGACTCCAAAAATCTCAGCATTGCAGCAGATAAGTGGAGCTTTGGTACAACCCTGTGGGAAATCTGCTACAATGGAGAAATTCCACTGAAAGACAAGACATTGGCAGAGGTAAAACCATGTTACACAAACTTTGCCTTGGCATTTCAGATCCATCCCCTTTGGCACTTCAGTTTCCGTCCCCATTTGAGTTCCTCTGGCTTACAGGAAAGCAGCTCAGCTGGACTGGATAAGGGGCTGATCCATCAGGATTGCCACAGGTTGCAGCAGGAATTCTTGTCCTTACATCAAAAATTGCTAATTATTGCTTAAACCTGGCCTTGGACACTTCCAGGGATGGGGCAGCCACAGCTTCTCTGGGCAACCTGTGCCAGGGCCTCAACCCCTCACTGGGGAAAATTCCTTTACAATATCTGGTGTAACCCTGCCCTCTGGCAGTGGGAAGCCATTCCCTCTTGTCCAAAGTCTCTCTCCAGATCTCTGGGAGCCCCTTTAGGCACTGGAAGGGGCTCTGAGGTCTCCCTGGAGCCTTCTCTTCTCCAGATGAACACCCCCTGCTCTCCCAACCTTTTCTAATCTCTGTGCCCAGTTGGAAGCTGAGTGAGGTTCTCCCAGTCAGCTCCGTGGTTCTGCTCCTGTTTCTTTTGGACATTGGTTCCAAATGGTCTCCTGTGGGACACCCCTGTGGCTCACTCTGAATCCTAAATAATTGAAATATCTTGTGCTGTTCTGCTGGCAGTTTTTGTTCATTGCATCTGTTCCAAATGTGCTTTTTCCCTCTGGAAGTTTTGCTGTGCTGGGAAGGTGATGGAACAAGGCAGCGAAGGAAATGTGAAATGTCCAAGTGCCTGAGTCACTGCCCAGGCTGGATCAGGAACTCCCTTCCCCTGGCTCCAGCCCCCTTCCTGTGTGTGGGATAGCTCTGCAGAGCTTGGGAATGCACAATCCCACCCTCATCCCACCTGCCCTGGCACTGGTACCTCCTGAGGAGCAGCCAGTGTGTCCTTGGCAAGCATTTCCCCTCGGCCGTTTGTCCTGGTGCATCAGGAACGTGGCAGACCTGGCAGAAAATAAATTCTGGAAGGTGAAATCTTTAAGTTTAAAAACTTCGTGTGTGTTAAGTGGTTGCTCCAAACAGCACCAGATGCAGCACAACAGTCATTCTCTACTGGTAGGAGATCAGAGTTCCAGCTGAAAAGGGGGATTTCCTTGGCAAAGTTCACAATGAGTTAAGGATTTAATGGTCTTCTGATGCAGAACGTAGAATCACAGAATCATTTAGGTTGGAATATACCTCTAAGATCCCTGAGTCCAAGCATTCCCCCAGCTCAGAATCCTCAGGCTACAATTCACTGAGGAGTGTCTGTTTGTGCCCACAGAAGGAGAGGTTCTACGAGGGGCACTTCGTGCTGGCCACACCGTCGTGCAAGGAGCTGGCAGACCTGATGAAACAGTGCATGAACTACGACCCCCACCAGAGACCCTTCTTCAGGGCCATCATGAGGGACATCAACAAACTGGAGGAGCAAAGTAAGGCATGGGAGTAGGGATCATGGAATCCTGGAATGGTATGGGTGGGGAGGGGCCTTAAGGATCATCTCCTTCCAACCCAAGGCTGATTTATTTGGTTAAACTGGGCACCTGACTTCTCCCTTCCCTGTTGGCTGTGCCAACAGGTGTGTTGTGTCCCTGCAACAGGGACTAACCATGTCTGTAGATGCCCAGTAGTAAATACTCAAGGAAGCTGAGTAACTATTACAGAGTGGGAACTACACCTACAGAAAACTGGATCTGGAAGCAGACCCAGCAACCAACCCATAAAGTGAGGGAGGGTCAGCAAGGGATAGACTGGCCTGTAGGTAGGAAGGAATTCCCTGTCAGAAAGCAGGAAAATTGTGACAGTGGGATAGGCAGTAACAGCAGTAGACTGGAAGTGAGCAAGGGGTGGGGTGTGTTGAGACAGGAATCTGTCTGACCTGGGAGAGATTTTTCTGTCCATTTTTTTTTTCTGTCCAGATTTTTTCTGACCATGTTTTTCCACTCCTAGATCCCGATATTGTGTCGGAGAAGAAGCCCGTTACCGAAGTCGATCCCACTCTCTTTGAGAAACGATTCTTGAAAAGAATCCGGGATTTGGGAGAGGTAAGAGGAATGTCAGACACAGAACACAGATCTGTGTGTGTATCCCCACAGCCATGTGCTGTGTCGCAGCAGGGAGATGTGGATCATAAACACATAAAATAGTGCTTTAGTGCTGCTGTCAGTGAACAGTGTTCCCAGTAATGCTCTTTTCTCTCCCAATTAGGGCCACTTTGGCAAGGTTGAACTCTGCAGATATGACCCAGAAGGTGACAACACAGGGGAGCAAGTGGCAGTGAAATCTCTAAAGCCAGAGAGTGGAGGGAACCACATTGCTGACCTCAAGAAGGAAATAGAAATCCTGAGGAATCTCTATCACGACAATATCGTCAAATACAAGGGCATCTGCACAGAAGATGGTAAATTGTGTAGAATATTAAAAGCATACACTGAAAGCATAAGGGTTTTCCTTTGAAAATGAAGCATTTTATAAATGTCCTGCCAGGAACAGGTTCTCCTGGATTGGTAGAGTGATGGGTAATGGGATTTAGCTACCAGTGCTGTGGGCTTGTACAAAAGCTGTTGGTATTCATGGCCTGAGAAGCATCACGTGTGCAAACTAAACATGCTCTGGTTTTAGGAGGAAGTGGAATTAAGCTCATCATGGAATTCCTTCCCTCTGGGAGCCTAAAGGAGTATCTCCCACGGAACAAGAACAAAATCAATCTCAAGCAGCTGCTCAGATACGCGGTTCAGATCTGCAAGGTGAGCTGGGACTGGAGCTGTTGGATCAGTTTAATATCTAACTTAACAGAGTGAGGAGGAAGAGAGGTCAGGAACAAACCCATTCTCCTTTTCTGTCCCCAGGGACCTGAATCCTAAAGCAGTCTCTCCCCTGCTATGGGTGCTACTGGCACAAAGATCGGGGCGGGGGGGAATAATTAGGATGTTCCCTTGCTTAAAAGTTGCTTTGAAAAGTTGTTCCTGCTGCAGAATTTGGAGGATTATGAGGAAGGGCAGTGCTTGGAGTGTGAGTGGCAAGAGGGAAGGAGCAAGGTGCAAGTCCAAAGGGAGGAAGAGATGTGACTGCAGAGCATGGTCAGACCACATGAAGCACGAAGTGCAGAAAAACAGGGGTTAAAATACTGGAGGACCAAGGGTGAAAGGTTTGCTTTCTTCTCTCAGGGTATGGACTACTTGGGCTCCTGTCAATACGTGCACCGTGACCTGGCAGCGAGAAATGTCCTTGTGGAAAGTGAGAACAGGGTGAAGATTGGGGACTTCGGGCTCACCAAGGCCATCGAGACCGACAAGGAATATTACACGGTCAAGGACGACCGCGACAGCCCCGTGTTCTGGTACTGCCCCACAACCCACCTCCCACAGCCACACTGCGCAGGGCAGGCACTTCTCTGCTCCCGTGCCCTCAGGCTTTGGGCATCCTCAAGAGTTTTCCTGTTTTTATAAGAGGTCCAAGTAAATATAAACCATGAGAACATGGAAAAGACACCTGGTAGACTGTACTCTTGTGCCATTTATTTCTTCCTACACTTAATTTTCCCACTATTGTGGTTTTCCTTTCCTTTAAGTTTCACAGTGAGTTATAACAATTGTACCTTATTTGCTACTTTTTACTATTTACTTGGCATCCCACATTAACTTACGTACAAGGACTCTACAAACATGCAATGTGCCTCCAGAGCTGGCTTTAATAATGCTGTCCCTTGGATCCCCAGGTATGCCCCGGAGTGTTTGCTGCAGAGCAAGTTCTACATTGCCTCAGATGTCTGGTCCTTTGGGGTGACGCTCTATGAACTGCTCACCTACTGTGACTCCGAGTCCAGTCCCATGGCAGTAAGTGCTTGTGACAGAATGGCTGCTGGAATCCCATAATTTTATGATTTTTGGAAAAAAAAGAGGTGGAATTGTAGAATCCCAAACCGCCTTGGGTTGGGAGGGACCTTAAAGCTCATCATTCCCCCTTCCATGGGCAGGGACACCTTCCACTGGACTGATTTATCTGAAGAAAACAACCCTTGTGATTCTTTTTTTGTGCTGGCTGAGGGATGCCCAGCTGACTCCTGCTTTTCCCACAGGAATTCCTGAAGATGATTGGCCCCACACAGGGCCAGATGACGGTGGCACGGCTGGTGCGTGTCCTGCAGGACGACAAGCGTTTGCCACGACCACCCACCTGCCCAGAAGAGGTAAGGGATGGATATGGATGCTCCTGGAGACAGAGCCATGTCCTTGGACACTGAATTAATACCAGAGGTCCATGGTTAACTAGGCCTGGCCACTCTGGTAGGAAAACCTTCAGCTGTGCTGTGAAAAAAGCATTTCCAAGGTTTGGAAGCATTATCTTAAGGTGGTTTTTGATATTAACATTACCAAGTTGGTGATGTCCCTTCAGAGGGGTTAAGGACTTGTTGTAGTACCTGGATCCATGAAAATTCAGTTGTAATCCTTCTAATTTTTGCAATACAGCCTTCCTGGGTATGCAGCACACTTGTAGGTGAAGCTGTTAAGACCTGAACTTAAAAAAAACCCTCTGGTCCAGGTCCTTGCTGATCCTGACCTACCCCTGAGGTGTTTCTGTTCATAGCAGTGAGAATCTGCTCCTGTGTCTTTACTGGAAAACCCAATGAGATGTTCCACTCCTTTAAAAATGTCCCTGTCCCTGTTCCAGGTGGACCAGCTGATGAGGAAGTGCTGGATATACAAACACGATGAGCGCACGACCTTCCACAACTTGATCCAAGGATTTGAAACAATTATGAGTAAAATGTAGTTAATTTTTTTTTATACTGTCAGTACTTAATGTGCATCAAAAATAGGTATGGCCAAGGCTCTTCATTTTTTTTAACTACTGTAATTTGTACTCTGACTGGGCCCATGTGGGGAAAGGATTCTTTTGCCAACAGTTTTCTTTTTGAATTTTAGTTGGATCGAATGAATTTAAAGGTCTGGGAGGAACAAGGGCTGCAGCTCCTTTGCTGCTTTTATTGCAGGGCAGTTTTATCCTGCTCTGGTGATGGTTGTGCCACAGTTGGAACTGCCCTGATTGATGTGATGGTGTGAGCTGAGAGCGTGGGGACAAAACCCACTGCAGTTCTCATTGCCAGCTCTTGCATCTCAAAGCTGAGCCAGTGCGTATAAGACGGCACAATACAGCCATTTAATAATTTCACAGAGTTTTGAGGCAGTTTCAAAATCTGCCTGACAAATATTCTTCATGTGCACTTACTTACTTAAATTTTAGTAACAAAAAAAACAACTCTGGCATAAAAATGCAAAACTAAAATTCTCAGCTCGTCTTAACCCACCAGGCCACAGTTCTGAGCTCTTACATGTATTTAAAAAAAAAAAGTGTTGTGTTCAAAGATACCAACCAAGACAGAGTGGAGGGGTGGGTACAGTTGTGCATTTCAGTGATGTTTCTGGATAGACAGATTTGCTTTTCCTGTCTGCTCTCCCCATCACACACCTTGCCCACTGAAGTTTGTTATGCTGCTCCTCAGCTCGTGCTGTGGGTGCAGGACAGGAAGGGAAGGGATTAATGACACACTTGGGGATGGAAAAGCAACAAATCCATATGCAGAACCTGGGGGTCATTGTCTGAAAGAGAAGAGAGGCCTGAGCACCCAGGGAACACCTGGGACACATATTCCTTAACTACCATTTGACTCTGAGCCCATGTTCTGGTACCCAAGGAGAGCCCATGGGACCATTTCCCTCTGAGCAGCTTTTGGCTGTGACCCCTCAGGCTTCATCCAACAGTGGTTTAACTGGAACCTTCTGCTGACCCTAAGTTTGGGCTATAATGTTTTCCTACCACAGTTCGAAAATGCTTTGGGGAGATACTCAGTTCTGGCAATAATAGGAAGATGTCTTTATATATATATATATAAATATATACATATCAAATTGTAATTATGAGCTCCAGCGAGGTCAGATTTATTTTTACAGTGTTTACCTGTTGTTTCTGTATGTCACTTAGGAAGCTGAGTTAAATCTGTAAGCACTTTGTTACTCTTTATACAAACAAATTATTAAAGATTTTTTTTTTTCTCCATGTGCCTACCTTTTTAATCATAAATTAAACAGAGAAAGAGCTTTTCAAATAAAACTTCCATATCAATGGTGGTCAGAATATGTTTCAAAACAACCTTTCCCTACCTTACCTGACTAAAGTAGTCCAGGGCTGTTTTCCTCCCACAGAAAACCACTTTAAATATGTACCAACAATTTATTTTCATTGAAAAGTGTAACAAGTTGAGAAAGTTGCATATACAAACAGCTGGAACAAAATATTACAAGTGAATTTATCAATACATACAGGCAGAATCCCAGAAAAGGTTCTGTTCTCTGTTTGTGCACAAAGGGTGGGCCAGTTCCACAGCCCAGCAGCTGAGGGAGGAGGGATTGTGAGCGGGAGTTTTTTGTTTTTAAGCTTTGAAAATATGGATCCTGATCACATCCCAAAGCTCGAAAGGCAAAGTTTAAAACTTTTTTTATTTTTAAAAAAAATCAGTATTGAAAAATGGCTTCAGTATTAACTAGGAGAGTAAGGAAAGTTGTGGCCTCAGTGAACTCAGTCCAAATGGATTTGCTGCATGATTCCAAGGCAAAGGATTCCAAGGATTCCTTGGAATGAGGGCTGGCTCCTCCTTTACCTGTCTCAACACCGACTGCAAAAGTAAGGATTGCTAATCTTCAACTACAACGACTGACAGCAGAAAAGAACAACTCTTAATGAATAAGCTAAAAATATACAAAGTCTTTAAAAAAAAAAAGAAGGGAAAAAGGAAAATACACTCAGTCTGGGAAACAATGACTGTGGGTGGCCCTGGAAGAGCTGGGACACACCTGGCTCAGCTGTCCCACACACCTGTGGAAGGAGGGCTTTCACCACACCCTCTGTGTTACAGGGGTACATCCACACACTGGAAATCACTGCCTCCCAGGAAAAGCTGTGGATTCTCAGCCTAAAAGCAGATAAAGTTTACTCCACTGTCCAAGCATCACCTATCCAGATCCCACTGAAAATTCCAAGGCAGCACAGTATATAGCATCTTCCTTTTACCAGCCATTTATTGAGAACATCACCGAGGCTCTGGGAGTACATTTGGTATCGCCCCGTTCCAGGACTGAGAGGAAATATTAAAAATGCCAAGGCTGTAAATGCAGAACTCTTAACCCTGGAAAAGGTCAGGTTGGGAAAAAAACCACACATTCTGAGTTAAAAAAATACAAAATAATTACTATCAAGACTTCCACTTTTAAGTTCCTCACCCTGAGGACTGGAGAAGGGATCATCTTTCCTTCCTCAGGGATTTATTGCTTTCAGCTGGTGGAGCTGCCACAGCTCCTAAGTCACTGTGCTCTGGCCCTCAGCTGCTCTTGTGGGGCAGGTGACAAATCAAGTGTCCCCTTTTCTCTCAAGGGAAAGTCCTCACCAAGGACCGGCCACTCCTCACATACGTACCGTGTCCTTGGATGTGCCGTGACAGAGAGGGCTCCTCCTGGGCCACCACAACAACCCAGGGAGCAGAAAGACGTGTGTGGAGTTAAGGCAGCAATAAATAGCAGAGGTCCAGGCTTGCCTTGCCCCCCCCAGGCAGGAGGGAGGGTTCCAGGCTCAATACACACGTTTTTTTTTGAGGGAGGACTCTGTGTAACGCACTGCGGATCCCGGAGCCGGGAATTCCACGGGGCCGGGCTCTGGGGAGGAAATGAGGTACGAGGAGCTGCGCTTCTCACTCCGGGCTGGAGCCACCTGAGGGCAAGAAAACAAGTGACATGAGCCACAGCAAACACTGTCAATAAATAACACTCCAGACCGGGAATTACCAAGGACCAAGAGCTGGGAAGCGACTCCCAAGGCCCGACTCCTTCGGCTTTAAGGTCCAGCTCCTGAGTCAGTTTGTGCCCTTTCCCTAAAAAAAGCCACCACTCATAAATGCACTGATCCCCTGCGCTGGGGGCGCTAAGGGGGTCTGGCACTGGCACATCCTGCCCAACCCCTTCTCACACCCACCAGGAACTGTGTGTGATCCTGAGCAGGAATGCAGTGGGAAGGCTCTGCTTTGGCTTGTCGTGGGCCCCAAGTCCACTCGGTGGCAGCACAAGACAAATAAGAAGCATCTGCAGCCGTTCTGCTCCATCTCCTCTCACCTTAGGGAACGGATTTGGGGGAGGAAGCTGGGATGCCTGCTGGGATCCCTGGGCTCCACTCAAAAGGGGAGGCACGACCTGCAAGCAGGTACTGTAGTCTGGGTAAGATCCACCTGTAGATTCCTAAATGCAGAATGGGATCCAGGATCAACCAGGAGTGGAAAGAAAATAGGTTTAATCATTCATTTTTACTTGCTATAGTGATGAGCACTCAACAGGTATGAAAATACCTGAGTCCTACTAACAGGAAGTGCCATTCACAGCAGCTCAGGTGTGCAGTGAGCAAAATGTGGGATTTGGGGATAGTTTACATAATTCCTTTAAAAAGTGTCACCTTGGCCACAGAAACCTCAACTTAGGCAAGAAACAGTCCTTCAATACTTGGAAATTCAACACTGGGAATACCTTTCTAATGGGCTGGTTCTCGATGGGAGTATTTTAATACTCCTGAATTTACAGCTGACTCTGCCCTGCAGCAGGTGACCATGCAGCACCCCTCATCCCACGCTCTCCAGCCCCTCATTCCTGGGGTCCCCACGGCAGCAGCCACTCCCAGCACACAAAGCAGTGTCTAAAGCAGCCTCACAGCTCATGGGAGAAACAGCCAGTGGAAACAGCAAGAAAATAAAGGTATTTTTCTCACCTCAGAGGCTTCATTTTCAAAGCCATCCACTCTGGCCTGGGTAGAGTGATGTGCCTGAGCATAATGATACCACTGCTGAACAGCCTCCTATAAAGGAGGAAAAATTCTCTCCCATGGCTGTCTACAATTCTTACAGCCTCAAAGCTCTCCCAGATGCATCAAAACAGATTTAATACAAGTGATAAAGCTCAAATCAAACATTTAAAACCATGATTAAGTGCTTAAAAGACACACAAGGCACCACTGCCCTGGCAGTGATGCAGGTACAGTGTAATTCCTGTTACATGGAAGGAGCAGACAGTGCCATAGGGCTGGATGGTGACATGGCATTTTTGCAGCTATGTGACACCACTTGAGTCCTTCATGGTAGTCAAGGTAATACTGGTAACACTAACAGTAAGTACTGCTGATTTTTTTGGATAGTAGTTTACGGATTTGGGTTTAAAACTACCTCCAGGAGACATCAAAATAAATTTAAAGCCAATAATCAGATTAAAACAAAATGTTCACAGAATCATAGAATTACAGAATGGTTTGGGTTGGAAAGACCTTCAAGACTATCCAGTTCCAAGCCCCCTGCTTGGAGGGATGGGAAGAACACCTTCCACTAGCCCAGGTTGCTCCAAGCCCTGTCCAACCTGGCCTTGGACACTTCCAGAGATGGGGCAGCCACA
>JAWWLV010000005.1:1764352-1795735 GCA_035041135.1 Platyrinchus mystaceus
CTTCCCAATATCCCATCTAACCCTGCCCTCTGGCAGTGGGAAGCCATTCCCCCTTGTCCTGTCCCTGCAGGCCCTTGTCCCAAGTCCCTCTCCAGCTCTCTTGGAGCCCCTTTAGGCCACCAGATCTGATCTAAGAGGTGGGTCTGGACACCAGTGTCCCAATGCATGTGGAACTTGCTGTCAGTACTGGAACACTCCCCAGACTCCCCCCTTATGGCCATGCTCTGATCACCACAGGGGGCACATGGGAAGACACGCTGTGCAGTGAAACCAGCTGGAGAGACTGCAAAAATTCCCCAGGCTATGCAGGAACTGCTGGGAGGCAGAACACTCCTCTCTGGGATCCAGCCAGAGCTCAAAAAGACAAAAACTTCTCAGGAAGGGAAAGAGAAAAACTTCAGAGTTTTGGAGACAGACAAAAGCCAAGGCAGAAGTCATAAGAAGTCGTTTTTGTAGTGACTGCCCTGAGCCCAGGCTCTCAAGAAGCAATTTTCCAAGGGTTATGATTTCAGCAGGGAATGTACTTTGTGCTAAATCTATCCTGAACACTGACAGAGATGAAGTGCCAGTGAAGAGGTTCAGTCTCAAGAGGGGGGTGGGTTTGGGTGCAGGGAGCCCAGGAGTGGTCTGTGATGCTGGGCAGAGCTGTCCAGCTGCACTCAGGGCTGTCAGGCCACACTTGTGCCAAGAAGTGCATCAGGAGCACACAGAGAAAACAATGAGCAGCTCTGGGAGGGATCTCAGGGATCTCTGCCAGAATTCCTGCTGGCTGAGCTCCAAGGGACAAACCAGGCTGCAAAACACGTACCTGTGTGTACTCCCCAGGCTGCTGAGAGTAACTGAAATAGTTCTCCACTGCATGTTGCGATGCAGTTCCCTGAGACACAGCAGCGTCCATCACATTGTTTGGAAGGCCAGTCTGCTGCTGTGGATTGGAGGCTTTGCTGGCAATTGCTGCTGGGAACACAAAGAACACACAGTTTGTACAAACACATGGGTTGTATAAAACACACAAATTAGGTTGTATTCTGGGATTAAGCCAGAAATTTGCCTCTTCACATTAGGCTGTGCTCCAAATTAATCAGTGCTACTATGAAGTAAAAGGCTCCCACAAGTTTGTCTACATCAGGAAGCCCATTACCTCTGAGAATTTACCCTTCCCAAATAAAATATTAACTATCAGGATACTGAAATTTTAAGACAGACTCCAAAATTCCCTTGAGGGCAAATTTTGTGGATTTACCAGCCAAATAGAGTAAACATTTGCCACACTCTGGCTGTGGAAACTTGCAATTAAAGCCATGAAACATTTCCTTACCTGGCAGGCACATCCCAGGCAACACACTTGCCAAATTCAAGTAGGGGTTGGTGCTCAGACGAATTTCTTTTGGTGGTTCCCCAAGCAGTGAAGTCTGTTTTTTCAAGGGAGTCTGTGAAACAAGTGGACAGGGCAGTTTGCATTATATTTTTATCAGATTTGTCAGAAATAAGGTAAATGTCCCAGAAGAGTTTTGAAAAAAACACTTAGCCCTATGAAATAAAACTTTTGAAGTAAATCCTGGGGACAACAATCTGGACACATTGCCTGTGTTTTTCCCTTCCAAATTATTTTTTAGCAATGTTTCTCTTCAGACTGCAAGTTCCTAAAGGACATTACAGAACAAACAAACAACAGAAAACCTTTTATATGCAAGTAAGGGAATAATAATCATCATAACAACTCCAGATGCTGGGAGTGGGCATTGAAGACAGCCAAGACAAAATCAACTCTTTTCACTTGGAGACACAGGGAAATAAAGGACAAATGAGCCCTGGAGAGATGATGATGTCTGAAATCTGCCATTACAACACATCAGTCCATTTGTAAGCCTGGACTTAAAAGGGGAAAATGTTTATGAGTGTAAATGAAGTGTCAGGACTGTCTCACATTTCCTTTGGACCAAATGAAATGCTGAAATAAAACACTGATTTGCTATATGTATACTCATACACCCTGTGTTTTGTATCCATACCTACGTAAAATTCCACCTCAATACAGTAAAAAATTATTTTAAAAATGAAAAGTCTATTTTCTGAAGTAGGAACAAACCTGTCAAAGCTGCCTAAAAGTTACCAACACTGGATATAATCTGAATTACAAATATATTTCCCCATAAATGTCAAAGTATTTATATATATTATAAAAAAGTAAATTCTGTTAATGGCAGAAAAAAAATTCTGAAATAACCAGACCATTCTGGTTCAACTTGAATCCCATCCCATTATCCTCCCAGGGAATAAATAATATATTAAAAATCTGATACAGACTAAGCATATGTCAGCTGGGGCTAAGAAGGAAAGGCCTAAAAGTGGAAAATTTACATACACACACATAAATATATCTATATTTCTCTATACTTACACAAACACCCACACACACACCAGAATTGCTCCTGATTAGCCATGAAATTCAATCCCAAGTTCAGTTTTCAGCCTTTAGAAGAGACACTGCCCTCAAGATAAATTTCATCATCAAATACTATGAGGCAAACCCATGGAAAAAACCCCTCCAGCATTGTGAAGATTCCTTTGTTAAGTCACTTGGACCACCACAGAGCATCATTGTTCTCCCCCTATTGTTCATAACTGAAATGACCTTAAGATGTCTCATGGATGATCCTGTGATCTGGTGAAGAACTGCACTAAGTTGCCATTAACTCCTAAAATAAAGAGAAAATCCACATGCAAGAAAAAAAGAAAATATTTGTGCTCAGTCATCCTTACCCCCAGATTTGTGTCAGTGCTTTTGAGCTGGTTCTGTTGTTTGGTGTGTCCAGCCCTCAGAGCTCCAGCAGGAAGGGCTGTCAAGGTCTGAGGATAAGGCTGTGATCCTGACACAACGGCTTCGCCCAGGGACGGTTTGTCTGGAGCATTATTTTGCCCTGGGATGGCTTGTCCAACAATGTGCTGATTCGGGAAGAATGGCAGCATGCCCATCCCTGCTGCTGCTGCTGCTGGAATTGGAGGCAGATTAGATGCTGCAGCCAACCATAAATGGAGAAACTTTGCTGTTACATGAGATTCATCAGCACGTTTTGTTTGGGGGTTTTACCGAGTGATGGGAAAACCAGCTACAAATCTATTTCCCAGCTGTCCCAGGACATGGATTGTGAGGGTAGTTTTTATTCTTTTACCATCCCAAAAGGAAACAACTCTATTTAATACAATAAATAGCTTTTCTAAACATTCACTATGATAATTTGGTGTTTCCTTTCACTTTCAAAAAAACTGGGAACAACATCCTAGAGGATCCTGTATTGGAATAGAGGGGGGAAACCCCATCTCAGCTGGCACTAATAAAAATTAACTAAAGAGCTGGAAAGTATTCTCCAAAATTAAAATCTAGATATTCAGAAGAGGCCTCCTCTCCCCCTTGCAACCTTTTCCTTGCTCCTACTTATGATCATTACTCAGATCACATCTAGGATTGCACAACACGGGGCTCAGTGGAGGAAACAAAAGAGATCATGGCATCCTGGAATGGTTTGGGTTGGAAGAGACATTAAAGCTCATCTCATTCCACCCCCTGTCATGGGCAGGGACACCTTCCACTATCCCAAGTTGCTCCAAGCCCTGTCCAACTTGGCCCTGGACACTTCCAGGGATGGGGCAGCCACAGCTTCTCAGGGCAACCTGTGCCAGGGCCTCACCACCCTCACAGGGAAGAATTCCTTCCCAATATCCCCTCTAACCCTGCCCTCTGGCAGTGGGAAGCCATTCCCCCTTGTCCTGTCCCTGCAGACCCTTGTCCGAAGTCCCTCTCCAGCTCTCTTGGAGCCCCTTTAGGCACTGGAAGGGGCTCTAAGTCTCCCTGAAGCCTTCTCTTCTCCAGGTGAACACCCTCAGTATCACAGCTGAGCTTTCCTCATGAAAATAAAGGGCATCAGTGGCACAGAAATTTGCATTTAAAACTGACATCTGTCACAGACTAAATGTTAAAACTCCACTGCTTTTGCTACAGAGGGAGCCAGTCAGATGTGTAAGTTCAGGCTGAGCATTTCTACTGATTTGGTATGAAATAAAATGTCATTTACACTTCAGAGCTTCTCCTCGGGTTCCCATTCCTGAGCTCACCGCTGGCATCATCCCTATTCCCAGCACTGTCTGGAGGAGCATTGTTGGAGGTTCTCCCAGCAAACCTGGTTTCTATAAGGAAGAATGAAAAAACTATGTAAATAATAAAATAATCTGTCCACAACTATTTCTTACAACTCTCACATTCAGGTAATCTTTTCAGCTACACTAAACTGTTCAATTATATTGGATCATAGACACAAAGAAGGAGTTGGGTTGGAAGAGACCTTAAGGATAATCAAGTTCCAACCCCCTCTCATGGTCAGGGACACTTGATGAAAAAATTATTTGTTTTAGCAGATCGGAGACTGTCCAAAGAGAGTCAAAGTTCCAGTGATGACCTTACACTGTTAGCCTGGATGTTTTCCATCTTCAGGAGCTGCTGCTGGGGCAGTGGCAGGTGGGCAGGGCTCTGCAGCAGCAGGTTGGATGTGCTCCCCAGAATTGAGCTCTGAGAAATGATTAAAACAAGAGTTAGATGACAGTCATGGAGAAGAGAGCGCTCTTGAAACATTTTCAGATGGTACTGCTTGAAGAAATTTAAGTTTTGAGTTAATACAGCAAAGGAAAATAACAATTCCCTCCACAGAACTAGTTTTGCTTCACTCATAGAAAATTATTTCAAGTTGGTTTAAGCTCTCAATCACCCAGCCCTTTTTTTCACCTCACAACCACTGGATGGCTTCTAAAGGCTCAAAGTATCTCCAGACACAGCCAGACCCCACTGCAGCCCCTGGGAAAGCCAACATGGAAGGCTCAGTGTGTCTGAAGCCCCCCCAGCCAGACTGGATGGACTGGAATTACCTCCAGTGCCAGTAAGATGAGCCTGGAGGAGCTCAGGGAATTCTGAGCTCTGTGAAAAAGGGCTTCATTGTCTGGTAACATTTGCTTTGTGCCCTGCACTGCAATTCTAATCCACAACCTCCACCTTCATAGGCCTCTGCTGGGACTGGGAGTGACTTTCACCCCCTGCTTTACAGTATCTTTACTTCCAAAGAGGAATATCCAGATATGTTTCTCTCCCTCCCTTTTTTACTGGCACTCTCTACATGAAATCCTGCTCCAAAGCTATTAGAAAGCTCACAAATCACAGTGCTTACAGACTGGCAGCTCTATAAATATTAATATTTTTAATTCACAATATTCTGGGTCGGTTTCTGACCAGAATTGACCCACTTAATTAATAATTTTGTGGCATCACGTTCACACACTGCTACTGGTATATTCAGCATTATGTGCCCTGACCAGCACAGTGGCTTAAAATAAACCTGAAAAGACAAAATGATGTATGCTTTTTATTGGAACTGTCTTTCTGGTAGCAGCTCCTGAGCACGATTTGCCAGGAAAAATATAGGTTGTTCTACAAACCTTTTTGTACAGGGGTGCAAGAATAGATTTATGGGGCAGTGACTGTGTCAAACCAGGACAAGCACAGCTTCCCTCATTTGTTATTAAGTCTCCTACATAGGAAAGATCACCAAAACCACGGAATGAAGGTGGAACCCCAAAAGAAGGCAGCTCCTCCACAACACCTCACCAGTATTTTCAATCCTAGGTTGTGTCTCTGTGTGGAAGGGTTAAAGCCCTTGGGAAAAACCCTTAATATGGTCATCTGCACTCAGAAATGTGCCTTTAAAAAAAAAAAAAAGATGTGCCATATCTAGATTAGTTATACAGCTGCTATTTTAATTGTCTTAGTGAATTCCAGTAGGAATTATCCAGGGCTGCTCATTGTCTCCAGTGCCAGTGGCTGTTCCTTCTAAACTTGGCTACATAACAAAGAAAATGTATAAGTCCAATTGCAAAACTTTGAGAAACACAAGAGTGGAAAAGTCAGTTTGGTCACAATCCTCAAAGGAAAGTCTCTGGGTTTACAAAGAGTTTAAAAACTGCTGGATGACTGAAGAAAACTTCATTGAGAAAGCTTAAAATGCATTATTTTGGCACATGATAATTTATAAGTAAGACAGATGAAATAAGTTGAAAGGCTACCTTGAGTCGAAAGATTACTGGATGAATAACCTTCAAATCCCCTCTGCTGAATTCCTTTTATTAATTATTTTTTTAATGTTTTGGCATAATCACCTTAAATTACTGTTTCTTCTTTACAAAACCTTGAATATAAAATACAAACCCAAGACATGCAGGAAGCTGAACCAGTGTGACTGGGGAGGTGCCTGTTCCTCCAGTTGGTGACAACATTTAAAGACAATAAAAACAGTGACCTGGTTCTCTGGCTTTAGGGAATAGTCCAAAATAAGTCCACCTAAAACCAGAAAAATGTGCCTAATAGAAGAAATTGGGATAATCAAACCACTGACAATAAAATCCAGGCTACCAGAGCAGGTTTGGAGCTGATTAAATGACAGGAAGCTCCCGGGATGAGAATCAGACTTGTAAGTCTCTGTACGGAGACAATACTGAGTTGTTTGGCTGTACAACTCCAGAGCTAAAAACCACTGGATCATCATCAATCCCACTGTTAACTGTGTAAAACAGGCCTCTCTCCAGCTGTGAGCAGCAAACACTCACACTGCCTTCCAAGGAAGCACAGACTCTCCAAGGCTGAAGACAGAGCAGCAGTAACTAAACACACCAATTGAAAATGTCATTTTAATAAACCCCCTGAAAGATATTTTTAATATGCACAAAAGCAGTTCAGTTGATGGAGCAAAATTAAGTAGCACTTATTCAAAAGTAATATACTCACCTACCAGCTTTTAGCAGAAAAAACAGAAATGCTAAATATACTTAATATAAGGAATATCTCTGCATTTTAGTTTGGTCTTTTTAAGATCTGGAAGTCTGTGTTTGCCAAAAGAACAGCAAAAATAACTAATGTTTGAGGGGATTCTAGCTTTTAAATGTGAACTTCTGAAACACTGGAAATGGTTAAGTCAAAGCAGTTGACTCCAGCCCCTCATAGATATTTACAAAAATCCCTCCCATAAATATTAAATTTGAATTTTGGCTCCTGGCAATGCTGGAGAAATCCCAGACAGAACCTCAGCTCAAGGCAGAGGCCAAGTGCACCCAGCAGGGAGGAGTTCTGGTGTGGGTGCATATTCCCATCTCCAATTTCCAGGGCAAACTCATCCCAAATATCCTTCACAGCACCCTTCAGAAGTTCTGGTGTGCATCTGGAATTCCAGGCACTCTGAGAACACTTTCAACAGCTTATAAGCTTGAGGAGGGTTATGGGTAAGAAGCCACATCTGCAATTCACTATTTTTATGGCATATGTAGCACATTTTGGTCCCTGCAAGCTCTAAAATAAAGATAAACTTGCTGGTTTGAATAAGATAGAACAATCAAGTCTCTACAGGAAGGATGTGTGAGCAGGTGCAAGAAAAAAGGGATGTGCCAAGCTCGAGATCAAATGCAAAGAGGAGTTTTTGTCAGTAATGACAGTAATGACAGATCTTCCTTTGCAGGTGTCAATAAATCAGAAGCTCAGTTAGGACTAAATAACTCACTTGTGGACAGTAAGCACAGCCTGCTCTTACACCCCCATCTCAAAACACAGAGCTTTCCTCAGAGCTTTGATGAGAACACTTGAGTTTAGGTGTAAGTTCTTACAACTTGCAGAGGACTTTTCATGCTAAGATCTTCCCAAATACCTATTTTGATGAAAGTTCTTTTGTCACATACCTGATGAACTTTGTTCAGCTGCAAAAAAGGGGGGCCAACTGCTGAATTTATAAGGTGAGGTAAAGCTGCAGACGCTCCAAGAACTGTTTCACAAACACACAAAAAAAAATTGCAGTGTTTTACAAGTTAGGCAAGAAAAATCTTCATAAGAGTTATTTTTTAATTTTAAATTTGGGTTCCATGACATTTTCCTGTGCACCAAAGGTCACTGTAATAGAATCACAGACTCATTTAGACTGGAAAAGGTTATGAAACCTTTCAGTACCCCCAGCTTTGATCTGCAATACCCAGCATTTGAGAGCTCAAAGGTGCTCTCCAGGTGCTCCTCCAGAGCTGAGCTTCCCTGGAAGATGCAGCAAGGCCTGAGCTCATTGCAGGGCCACAGCATTATCTGAAGTGCTCTGAAATTCAGCATTAGCTGAAGTGTTCCTTCACTAAAGTGCTCACTTCACACACCATTTCTGTGTATCTTCTGTCAGTTGATAGTGTCACACACACTTAGCTGAACCCCACCTGACTCTCCTAATTACCTGGTTCCTGTTCCTAATACTTTCACCATTTGAAATGTCATTATATTGGGTTTTATGTGTTTATTCACCCCCTCTAATGAGAAGACAGAAATATTTTTGGCTAATGCTGTTATGAAACGCTCTGCACAGCTATGGCAGCATCCACGTGAATCGAGATTTACATTGGGAACAACAGGAGAAGGACTCAGGCTGCAAAATTCAATCTAGAATCAGATTTCAACTCACCACTCAACTCACCACTTCTAAACCCATTTCTGCTATTCAGAGGTTACAGATTTAATACAAAGACATTTGTAGGTAACACTAAATTTACCCAAACACAAGAGTGTAGCAAACCACCTCTTGCTTTTGCTTTCATAAAATGTGGAATTGTCTACTCAAACACACTGAAACAGTGTCTGCACAGGTTTTAAACAGGATTTCTACTTCTCTGCTGAAAGCCTTGTATCACTAAGAACAGGGTTCCTTTTTTGAATTCTGTTTTAAAGTAACTCACCAGGTTTAACAGCATGGGCACGCAAGTGGGGCTGCAGCAGCATCTGCAACATTGCTGGATTATTAAAACTCTTCATGATCTGCACTGGATTTGGCTCTGGGAGCAAGCCTTTCCTATTGTTCCTCATCTCCAATGAAGAGATACAAAAATGTTAGAAGCAGGAGAAAACAAAGAGTACATGTAAATCCCTCAAACTTGTGTGATGTCAATGTACACATTTCATTTGACACAGAAAAAACCACTTCCTTCCCTGTTTCCTGCTCTTTTTCCTTCCAATGAAACACCTAACAAATTATTTCAAGAAAACTTCAAGCATATTATTTCTCCTGAGATACCTTTTTTTTTTCCCTTAAACCAAGATGGAGTTATCAATAAAGGAGAGTAAGAAAGGGACTGTTGGCAAGAACATCATATACTGACTTATAGACAACTCATCTCTTTATAAAGACCTGGCTGAAGTGATGAAACTGTTCTCCCTCTACATTTAATGCACCTCCATGTAACACTTATCACACCCCATTCTCTAGAAAATAATCTGATAAGACAGGTGGGTGTAAAAAGCTTTCTTCTATACTGAGCATGAAATTAAACTATTTCTTCTCCTACCTTGAAATTTATCTTAAAACTGACAAATTCTTCCTGTTTTAAGTTTTAGCTTGTCAAATGACTGCACTTCCAGTTAGTTTTGTTTCGAACTGGAGTGACTTCTCTCGCGGAAAATTAAATTCACTAAAATCCCAGAGATATGGAGGTGTAGCTTTGTGATATCTTATGGCCATATTTTGTCCTTCTTCCTGGCTCTGCCCTGTTTCCATGCTCTGCCCTGGAAGGAGCCTGAACTGGGATGACTATATAGAATTATGGAATCATGGAATGGGTTGGGTTGGGTTGGGAGGGACCTTAAAAGGTCATCTCATTCTACTCCTTTGCCATGGGCAGGGACACCTTCCACTAGACCAGGTTGCTCCAAGCAGCTCAAAATGCTGACGCTTCCAAAAGCTTGGCTCCTTTTCCTAAAGCAAAGCAGCCGAATCCCTGTGCCCCAATTCAGGTGTGTCCAACCCATCCTGAGGAGAGGTGTGCAGGTATCTCACCATCCTCTGTGCTGCTATAAGTGCTGCCAAGGTGCTCCTGCCCGGCGCTCCGGGGGCACAGTAGGACACCTGGACTCTCCTTCCTTTGAGGGTCATTCCATCGGTGAGCTCCCGGACCTTCTCCGCCTGCTCCGCGCTCTCGTACTCGACCACAGCAAAGTCCCCGGTGCCACCGTCCTCATCCTGGGCAAACTGCAACAACAGAGCAAAATGGGCAATTCCAGGGACTGCCCTGCAGCATCTCCACTTATCCCTTGAAAACCTTTCCCAGCTGACACCCGAGGTCAATGGCCACCCAAAACAGGATGTTTCTGTCTCAAAAGTGCTACTTGTAACTTGAATTCCATGTTCTCATAAGACATTTGGCATTCATGCTTATCTACTTCAATTCCCACCTCCACTCCAATCTAAATGGCACAGTCTTAAGCTGTGCCAGGGGAGATTTAGGTTAGACATTAGGAAGAAACTCTTTACAGAGAGACTGATCAGACGTTGGAAAGGGCTGCCCAGGGAGGTGGTGGAGTCACTGTTCCTGGAGGTGTTTAAGAAGAGACTGGATGTGGCACTCAGTGCCATGGTCTAGTTGACAAGGTGGTGTCAGGTCAAAGGTCTTTTCCAACCTAGCTGACTCTGTGATTCTGTGATCTCATGCAGAACCTCAGCTAGGATATGTATTTAACACATATACAGAGAATAAAGGAGGAATGAGAAGCAAGCTGTAAATACAGTTTATTTTGCAGGGTAAGAATTATAAACTCATTATTCTTCAGTTTTGAAGCCTGCAATAATCAAAATGTCATTCATCAGACTCCATGGCAGCTGTTGAAACACGCAACAATGCAAATTCCACCAGTATCTGGTGCCTTTTAGGAGAACATGAAGTCTGCGGTTGTGTCTAATGCCAAGAGAAGATGCCAGACTGATCAATCAAGCAGACTGGAAACGGGCTTACGTGTCACACAGTGCTCTGGCCTTTGTTTGCAGAGTTTTATAGCAGAATGAGCAGATTTAAATCCAACAAAAAAAGAGGGTGACAAGGGAGGGATGAAGCTTAGGCCAAAATCTCCAGTCCCAAAATAAATAGAAATGATACCCTGATACCAGCTCTGATGGGGAAGAGATTTCACTGGATGAAAACAACCTGTTCTCAGTTATGAAGCCCTACAAACTTACAGTAAGAGCCAAAATTTAAATGTCAAAGCTTGTGAAGAAAAAGAAGGTGGTCAGATGTTTAATGGCACTGTTAAAAGCCAGAGCTCTGGAGAACACACATATTGATACATAAATACACACATAGATGTGTACATGCTATGTATGTGTGTCTATATTTTATATTTGTATTTTACTTTGTTTAGGTTCACTGGCAAAGACCTGAGGTACTTGTGAAACATACATATTTTACTTTCAGTTAAACTGAAACACAGTTAAAAACTCCCTTAACATGTGGAACTGCAGCTACCAATATTCCTGCAAAGAACTCAGGAATTTTTAAACTTTCCAACCGAACAGGACTGAAGAAAAAACCCTTTGCCCCTATCAGATAACAGTGGAGACCTTCTTGAAAGGCTTTCTGGTCCATTTTGTTGAAGCAAAGGACAAAACACTTTCCTGTAAGTCTTAGAAAAAGCCATTTTTCCTAATATCCACGTGTAAGTATCTGGCTTCAGCTCCTCCTGACTGAACATTTCTATTGTCAATAGAGGAAAAATCCAACTGATTTAGAAATATATGGTAACTGTAGAATAAGATAAAATAAACCAGAGTTTATGAAATAAAATGCAAAAAATTAAATAAAATTAAATAAACCAGAGTTTATTTTGTGAGGTCAGCTAAATATTTTAGGTGAAAGATTGTATTTACATGATGAAATACTGATCAGTTACCAGCAGAACTAAGCCATGAAAGCAGCACAAGAGGTATGTTAAAGAGTTTTCCAGACAAAAACACTTCTCCCAGTCATTTTCTATTGAAATCCCCTCCCCACCAAGGTTTCTGCTACTCTGTCCTCTCCCATTTTCCCCTTATATCTCTGCCCTTCATGTTACACTCCCCTCCTTGCTTTTTCCACACTTTCTTGAGTCTTCCTCCTCCTCTTTACTTTGTCCTTAATTTTTGGGTCACCTCACTCATAATTAATTAGCACTGTTGTGATGATAATTCATCCATCCTCTTCCCTTTTGCATCTATCAAATCTGAACTATTGTTTACCTACCTCCTCCCTCCTGTATTTTACACAAATATGTATTTAGTGCCATTTACTGATGCAGACACAAACTGACTCCCCTCACCTACTCCAGGTGTGACCTAAGTATTACTATGAAGGTAAAAATCAATTTTTAAGTGCCTCTAACTGCACAGCAGAATCCTGTCAGTGAAACCCACCTTTATCAGAGAAGCCTGGTATTCTTTGAAGTTCCGAATTTTTAAAAGGATGTTGGAAATTTGTTGGAGGAGCTGATAACAGATTATCTGACAGCTGGGAAAAAAGCCCTGAAGTAAAAGACTCAAAGAGATCAATCTGTTTAGCTAATTAAACGAAGATTGAGCAAGAGACTTGATTGCAGCATTTAATACCTTCTTACAGGAAGAAAATAATAGGGAGTAAAAGCTCCTCAATTTAGTTATCAGTGAGGTGAAGCTGAAGCCAGATACATCCAACTGAGAAAAGAGACATGAGTCCAAAACAGCACAGGATGGGCAGCTTCTGGAAAGAGTTACCTCCAATTTATTGATCTCCTGGTATATTTGGATCAAGCAAGTCTAAGGATTTACTCTGGACAACTACAAATTACTGGGGCTTGAAAAGAGCACTAAGGAGGATGTGGTGGCCTGCAGGTGGTCTGGCCAGACAGCCTGATGGTCCTTCTGCTCTCAGACTGGGAATCTCTTGGTTCTTATCCCTTAATTCCTGAGCAGCCTTCCAAGAGACTTAAGGAAAAAAAAAACCAACAAAAAACAACCCTGCAATGGAAATCATAACTGTGTGACTACAAGGAAACCTTTGGAGTCTGTTTCTGGTACTCTGTCTGCACCACAACACTTATTTGCAGTCTTGTATCTCACAAGCCATGAGGATAAGAAGGAAATATTTACACTACGAAGGCCTGGAAGGATCTACCTCTTCTGTACCTGCAAACTTTCCTAAAGATGTACCACTTCCATCCACAGCAAGCCCAGCATTATGAGATGCCAAGTCTGCATCCTCCTCAGTTAGGAAAAACACAGGTTAAATATTTACAGAGGTTTCTTAATATATTAATTAAATCCATATATATATATTTCATCAGGTAAACTATTGCACTTGTGGTATTCATACACTCTGGCTTTAAAAAGCAATAAAACCATCACTTTAAGAGCTCTCAGAAACAAAATTATTTTCAATAAATTACACAAGGAGGGAATGTCTTACTAACATTTTACTGGCACTTCGTGGGAGTGGTGTCCTGCAGAACTCCCAAATATGTATCACTGCAAACCCATACCAGTAAAGCATCGGAACCACATCTCACATTGCAGTGCAGATGCACAACCATTCACTAGTTATATGAAAAACAGAAATCAAAGACAGCAAGAGTGAAACCCTGATTTTGCATAAGACAGAAACCCAACACACCTGGCAGAACACAGGTTTGTACTTCAGGGAGAAAGCTTGGATCAGTTCTTTTGAATCAGCACAGTCTTTTTGTAATTTATCTACACAAAGGCACTTGGAGTGAATAAGGTTTGTGGTCAGCTGGTTCACATCCATCCACTGTGCAAACAGAGTGCTCTCCTCTAACTGCTTCCCCAGAAGTTCCAGCCTGGCCTTTGCAGCAGAGTCCTTCTTCATGTATTCCACAAAGCCATAGCCCTTGGAATGGCCAGTGACCTCGCTGTACACCAAGAAACACCTCTCCACGTTGCCATAGGCACGCACAAGTTCTTCAAACTCTTCCAAGGTGAATGAAATGGGCAAATTGGTGATGCACAGCAAGGCATCTGTGGGTTGGAGCTGCACAGATATCTCTTTTCCACGCAGGGAATACTGATGGAATTTCCGAATGGCGCTCTGAGCCTGCTCTCCATTCAACAGAGTAACGAACGCTGCAAGAGACCAACACAGGTTACACCTCCCACAGCTTCAGAGGCACCTACTACACCCCTCCCTCTCCCTGAAAGCCCCAAAAGGAATAAGAGTTTGAGATTTACCCCAAAGATGCAATAGATAAATATATATTACAGCAAATCTGTCTAAAGGCTGGAACTATCAACTGAACTTCACAAGCAATTAACTCAAAAAGTGGCTACAGAAACACAAACACCACTATGTGTAACCCAAGAAAATTTTATATTTGGGGAACTAAATTAAATATTCTACTATTAGTCTATTATTTACTATTCTACTATTAAACTGTTATTTGCTATTATTTACTAAATTAAATATTCTACTATTAAATATTCTATTGAAGTCAGCACATTACAGATACTGCTCAATATCTTTGCTGACAACATCCTCCAGTTCTCACTTTGGGCTTGACAGAGCCTTTTTGGGTCTTCAGCCCATAAAACATTTCACACAATCACAGACTGGATGAGGTTGGCAGGGACCTCCTGAGGTCATCTTGTCCAACCCCTTCCTCAGGATCACCCACCAAAAGACCACGTCCAGATGGGTTCTTGGTATCGCAAAGGATGGAGACTCCACCACCTCTCTGGGCAACCTGGTGACCCTCACAGGGAAAAAGTGTTTTCTGATGTGAGCCAATTGCAAAAGCACTTGGGTATGTTTTCCCCTCAGGCACACGTGGTTTGTCCTATGAGAAGCCTCAGGATCAGTTTTCCAAAGGAATTCAGATAGTTGGCGTTAGTTTTGTCCTGAAGAGACACTCACTAAGGGAGACCATAGTGAGCCAACCCACTTCTGGCCAACATCACTAAATTCCCAACCTTCCACAGGCTTCAGTGAAAAGGTGACAAACTGAACCACCAAGAGGCCCTGAGGGACAAGGAGTCCAACTGTGTGACAGCAGAGTAGTTGATGACTTCATACACTGCAGATGATGTTCCTCACAGAATTTAAGCATCTATCACTGGAAGTTTTTAAGTTCTTACCTGTCCTTTTATTTCTGTCCACATAACAATACTTGATTTCATAATCTTTAAATAAGTCGTGAATTTCCTGCAAGAGAAAAGTACAAGTGACATCAGGTAAATAAGTCACCAGACCAAACAAGTGTATAAATTCATCTGATTTTCAAACAAAACCAGAAACTTTCCCAACAAATACAAAATTTCACCATAGAAACACTATCAAATATTTGTTTTTAGAAGAGCTGGTTATACTACTGCAGCAATGTTTTTATCTCCCATAAAAAACTGGCTTACTAAATTTGATTAATTTACTTTTCACTCTGTGAGGTCACATAAACACAAAAGGGCGTCCTGTCAACTGTCTTTTGCTAAAGACAAATAACATCACAGTTCATTAAATAGCAAAACCCCCTCAGTTTCTCTGAAGTACAACTGGCATAGCTAAAATACCACACAGACAAGAAATACCGGCAGCATCACATCACACAGTTTACTGCGGGTTGGCAACGCTGGCCCAAAATCCAGCAGTTGCTTTAGTTTCCTGTGACTGCTCAAGTTCACTTTAACTGATTTTCACTCTTTTAATAATAGATATTCTTTCACCCAGCAGATAATTGTGCCCAGAATACCCCCTGGAAAGTATCCTCTGTCAGTTACTGTGCAGATGCTCAATGGAGAATCGATCCCAAGAGTGTTATTTGCTCCCACTAATTAATGGGGAGAGAGGAGTGGGAGGGATGGGTAAAGCAAGTGTAAGAGGTGTGTACCAGCTTGCTACAGCTACTCCCAACAAAACCAAGGTGTACATGCCCCACAAAACCCACAAATGACCATCAGTTCAGTGGTGAGAAAGCAGAGATGAACATTCATCACCCCTAAGGACAAACCATGAGGAGTAACCTGCAGACATAAATATATTTTTAGTTTGATAAATCCCACACACAATATCAAAAGACCATTTGAGCAAGCAAAATCAGCTTTGTCTGAAAGTTTATTTGCAGCCAATTTCCAGCAGCCAGGTTGGTAATTCAGTATATGGAGCCTAAAGGTTAATTGGGTTCTCTATGACGGTATCAGGTGCACACCTTTTAGTCAAGCGAGCACCTATCTCTGGTTTCACTAGTTAACAGCTGTCAAATACTGCATTAATAAAATATGGCAGCACTTCTCCAGCTACCAGACCTCCTCTAATCAGGTGTGATAAAGATGTGGTTTCTGAAAAGCAAAATATGCCAAAGATTCAAGCCAGGTAGGGGATTTGACTGTAGACATCTCCCTTAAAGAGAATTAGATGGTTCAGTCTCAGTCACGAAGACACTTTCTGCACTGTTTTGTGCAGCTCAGCTGTACTGTGGCACTGAAGACTCAAAAAAAGCTATTTCTGTCCTACTTAGAAGAAGAGGGACGTATTTGCCTTTTGCATTTCCTGTATTATTTTACAAGAGTAACACTGATAGTCTTTTATGATGATTAGGTAGCAGAAAATACTATTTCAAACAGCTCCAAACACTGTTTTGAAAGTCATCTGTGAATCAGATGATTCCACATGATTTCCCAGGAACTGCCTGAAACTTTGAGAGGAAGAACAGTCTGTATTGAAAATTTCTTTGGGGATAATTATGAGGTTTCATGTAAAAAATGATGAGAACATAAGGAAGATTTAAAATGAAAACCTAATTTAAGCAAATACATTTCAGTAAAGATTTGAACAGCATTTTCCACAGGTGGTTGCAAACACTGCCAGGTTTGTGCAAAGGGCTCTCCCAGGAAGGTGCTTGTTCTTGTGCTTTCCTGGGCCCTTAGCAGGGCTCAGACCTTCACCTGTGGAACTGGGTTTGTGCAGTGTTCAGTGAAAGCATTTTTCACATAAACACCGTTTGTGACAATTTACAGAAGTAAAACACATCATTGCCAACTCTTGGGCAAATGTGTACTCCTTAAATTAAACAGATGTAAATATCTGCGTTAGACTGAGGTCCTTGTACTTACTGAGCCACTTTTTGAACTCAGGCACTTCTGTAAACTTAACCTCCAACATGTCCCAGCACTCAGGTCTGGTAGATGTTGCTCTCAGGTCCTGTTCCCCACAGCTCAGAGTGCTGTCAGGGAAAGGAACAGGAACACTTCACCCTCCTCCGATCCAGGTTCAGTACTCAACACAGCTGATCCCTCTGATCCAAACTTGGGCCAGGAGGGAATGTTTACTCTGGGAGAAGAAAAGGGTCATCCAAGTCAGGTGTACTCTCTGGTGCGACCCTATTAACTTGCAAGGAATGTAAGCACAGGGCTGTTTCCCTGAGAACAGCACAAATAAACAGCCACGGTTCCCGGTTCCCGACCTCCCGGCAGCTCCTGGCTTCCGCTCCGGGGAATCTGGCTCTGCACCCCCAGGAAACAACAGGGAGCACTTGCCTTGCCTTAACTCCTAAGGTTTAGGAAAGCAGGAGTGATAGACCCAGTGGTGGTACCACAGGAGAGCAGTGGCCACCATCCCCAGTGCCACCACCTCGTCCCTGCTCGCAGCATCCACATCCGAACCTTCTGTTTGCAAAACTGCTTTTCCTAAAGGATTTTTTCCTCTTCAGTAAATGAATGACTCTAATAATCTTGAAAAACTGACTGATAACTGCCACAATAATATTGATTTAACTGCATCTTATTAAGTCTAATCAAAACAGCAACATCTACCAACATGTTGGGCTGAAGCCCGCGATGGGCTGAAGGCCCAGCTGCCCTGAGTGTCATACACTGGACATATATATATTATAAATTATATATATATATAATATATAATAATTTGACAGCAAAAATGTTAAGCTATCTGGCAGATATACTGCAATCACAGATCCTGTGGAGTTTCTACAACAAACAAGACCAGGTTGGATGGGGCTTGGAACAACCTGGGCTGGTGGAAGGTGTCCCTGCCCATGGCAGGGGGTGGAATGAGATGAGCTTTAAGGTCTCTCCCAACCCAAACCAGTCTGGGATTCTGTGATCTTGGAACGGAAATACAACCAATAATGCTTAACTACTATATAGCCCCTTAAAACTTTACAGTTGTTAAAAGCAGATAATCTTATCATGAGCAAAAATTAAAATCCTAACTAGAAAATATTCAGTTCATGCATTAAAATTAGCAGAAGAAACAAAGCCAAAGATATTAAAGGGAGCTTAAGGGAAATGACTAGCAAATACAAGATGAATATACTTTAAAAATGAATTCTTTACTACTGTAAATGTGATCTTGAAACACTTCAGTTCTTGGCCTGTCCTGTCTTGTCTTGGATAGAAAAACTGGCAACCTGAGTTTTCACCACATACTATCAATCTGAAACTTTCATCTCTGAAATTGAAAGAATTCCTTCATTAGAGAAGATCTTTGTGCTTTAGGACCTGCACTGTTTTACACACAAATGAGAAAGGGAGTCATTCACAGGCACATATGCCCTATTTATCAAATTAGCAAAGCTCAGTGTATTATTTCTAATAAAACCAGCTTTTCCTACCCAGGATCTCACAGTGCAAGAGGAAAATATTCCAGAAATTCTCAGTCCTCACCTGGAACAATAAACCATTATATAAAGCATACAGCACCCTAAAGCCAAGCATTTTTCTCTCTCCAGATGTAAAACTAGATGTAATACTAAATGTAATAATTGTGTTATTCTGGCAACAAAATATTTAACAATTCTAAGGGTGCCTGGCCAGATTTGTGCAGTGAACTTTAGGGAAGTTTCCAGTATAAACACTGGACAAGCCTGCTTTATAACTTGGCTCTCACTGCGTAGCTGAAGGCCTAAACTTCACACGCATATTCTTGAAATGGGAATCAATTAAGTTTTAAGTAGCTATTTGGCCAACCAAGAAGTTTTAAAATCATCTCAGAACTGAAAAAGACTTTGTTTTCATTTGTGCAGGCAGGGCAGGAAAGGAGAAGTTCTCAGAAAAAAAAACCAACTTTACATTTACAAATTATATAATGGGGTGTTCATTTAATTCAAATTTTAGACCACTAAATCTTGAGTCCAGGACATGACACATGGATTTTACTGCAGATATAAAAATATAAAGTAAAAAATAGGTAGCAAGCATGAGAACATCAACACAGTTTAAAATAATAATCTGTTACTGAGGGGAAAACTCTGAGACTCTCTTGGAGAAGAACAAGTAGAGCACACAGCACCAACAAGAGGGTTAATAACAGGGCATAAGGACAGATATAAAGTGCAATTTTAACCATCTCTTGACCACAGAGGAAGGTCTCAAAATTTCACCTACTGGGCATCAACTGCTGGATAAACCCTCTCTTGCTCCTAAGAAGTAACATTTCAGACAAAGAGTGGGCTCACCAAACCATATAGCATATTTTCTTCCTTCACCAATTGTCAAATGTTTTTTCACTGCTGAAGTTCTCAGAGGAGCAAGGACTGTAGGATCAAGTCTAAGAGGTGCAGCAGATGTCAACCTGCCCAGGCACCCAGGAACACCGAGCACTGAGGTGTGTCCTAAAGCTCCAGCTCAGCACATTCCCCCTTCATTTTCACAGTCCCAAACTATGAAACCTGAAATAAATTCAAGCCTGGAATTCCAGGCCATAAACTGCCTTTAGGGCAACCCTTTTTGTTAGAGAATTGATTCTGACTTCTGTAAGATCATAATCCTCAAAGATCTTTAGTAAAGTAATATAAGAAAACATTAGGACAGAAGATCAACAGTTTCTCAACAAACTTATGGTGGACATGGAATGAAAAACTTATTTCTCTGATCTTCCAGAGACATATTAGTGTTAGTAAGAGGACCACTATGGGACTGGAAATTAATTCCATCATCCTGGGTATACTGAGCTAAATGAAAAAGGAAAAGGGTACTGAAAGAGGTAACATGAGAGAGCAAGGGCTCAAAGCAAAGCAAAGCAAAGCATGAAAGAAAATCAAAAAGTATGTACATCCTAAGGCAGGAGAGCTGCTCACTCTGCACCAAGTGTGCTTTTCATGTTCAGTCAGTGTGACGGAGGAGTAACAAAAACACAAAGGCCCCTTCCACTCAAGGGTCTGGCTTACAACAGATTGGGAGACAGCACTTCCTCAAACCATCACACTTCATTAAAGGCTTTCCATCAACATGGAAGAAGGAAAAATCATGGCTAATCCAGGGAGAAAGGGGGGAAAAAACCCAAAGCCCAACCAGAAATAGCGTCGTTCTAAGTGGTGATTTGTCTTTTGATCAGGAAGAGACACGTATGAAAACATTGGATGAGTACATCAGGTTCCAAAACACAAAATATATCCCTATCCCAGGTGGACTGCACCAGTTTCTTAACAACACCTCAATATTCCCTTACTCTATAGATTCTGTCATGCCCAAGGAGTACCACGGGGTATTAAAATAATTAACCAGCCCTACTTTGCTTTGTGCCCTACATTAAAGTAGAGCACACCCCCTTATAAGATTTATTTTCTAGCCTCAGCTTAAAGAACAAATGTAACACAGTGGCATTTAGGGATAATCAAGCACAGAAAAAAAGGGCTGGGAGCAAGTGCATCTTTTACTGGCTCCTCAGCTGCAAAGAGGAGAAGCAAAAACCAAACAGCCCTTAGCAGAGAACACTGGAGATTTTGATATAGATCTTGGTAACGATGAGCAAAATAGATATCCCAAGGTCTACTCTTCCTAACAGGAAGTCCATGGGATAGGAACTGGTATGCCAAGGTACCACCCTGCTGATTACACCACAAGCATGAGCCACTGCTCCTATGGAAGTTCATCAGCCACAAATAAGGAACCACTAACACTGAAAAAACAATGACTTGGGGGAAACCAAAAACAATTCTTCTAACCCACTGGGGTAATTACAAAAAAAAAAAAAAAAAACACAAAAAACCAAACCCCCCCCCCAAAAAAATCTCCAGAAGCTGATTACTGGTCTTATATTAATTTTACATATGTTTTATTTCGCTTCAATAATTGAACTGTTCTTAACTCAGAAACTTTACTTTGGCCCCATTCTCCTCCCCATCAGGACAGTGGGGGAGTGAACGAGCTGGTAAAACCACCACAGCCATACAAACTCCAGCAAAATGAAACTTCCAGTTTAGTGAGGTACAACTTCACTGACTCTGGTCATCCTGAGGTTCTTGGCATCTCTATACCAGTAAAGCAGAGAAGAAGGTATTATTTCCTTCCCTCCCTCTGCCCAGAGCAGTCCTCCTGCCTCCAGAGCACTCAGAGCAGTTTTGTGATAGTTCCAAGGACCTTCTGTTTGCAATTTCTGCACTTTCAACATCATATGTGACTCTGCTTTGCTACTGGAATGGATTAGATGATTGATCAGAGATGATGGCTCAGGGAGATGCTCACACAACAAGGCAATCCAAGAGACTCCCAACCAAAAGTTTGCTGATTCATTGCCAAGCACTGATCAGAATAAAAGGAACTACTACAACCACGCTTACTTTTAAGTCTCTTGGCAAAGATTCCTGATACAAACATCAGTCTTACCACAACACCACATCAGAGGATATTAATGCTAACAAGAACAGACCCACTATCTGATATTTTTCAGAAAGACTGACACAAACAGGACAACGTCTGTCTTACTGTAAAACATCACATATCACTGCCCTGCCCTAATGAAGCCATAAAACCATGACTGGTGAGAGCACACGACACTTCCCCACCCCCGCAAGAAGAACTGCAAATTGGAGGCGTGTGTTGTGCACAACACATTGTGGGAGGAGAGAGGACCGTTGCTCCAGAGCAGGAAGGCTGGAATGCAGAGCAATGTTTTTGAAGCTCCACGGAAGAAACAGGAAAGCCTGTTGTGACCCTCCACACAGCCTGGTCCATGCTCAGTGCTGAACTCTGGTTTTAAGACAGTAGTCACTGCTACAGACACCAATGGCGCTTCATCTCAAGATTTAGGGAGGTCAGCACCGGCCTGCCTCCATTCTCAGGTCATTATCACAGGATGAGTCTGGGGAAATAACTGGCAACTCTGAAGACTTCAGTGTAACAGCTCAGTACAAAATCGATTGACTTGCCAACTAAACAGCAAACGGAGACTTTGCCTTCAGTAACAGTGAAGATGTAAAAATGTCTACCATAGATCTGTCACAAAAGAACCTTTCCAGGGTTGTAGTGAGAGAAATGCCTCAACAAACACTAATCCTGCAAGTACATATTTGCAGGTTGAGCTATAAAGCCCAATGAAGAATGTTCTTGACATAGTTTAGACTTAATTTGTTCTCCCTTTGGATTTGTTCCATACTGACACTCAATGGAAACAGCTCCTAAGAGAACACTGACTGACTTAGTAGTGTGACAGACTGCAAAGTGCTTTCTTCAGGCTGTCCTTCCTCAGGATTTTCTTAGGAACACACATGTTGCCAAGTGCAATTTGGGAGAAATCCCACTTGCCAAGACTCAAACATGGGCAACCTTTGTCCCTTAACAATAGTCACCTGCACCTAAAGCACTGAACACTTCTGACACTTCGAGATCTCTCTGGTTTTTGAGACTACAAACCTATGGAACGTTGTTTCTGGGTGAGAAACTTCACTGCTAAGGTACATTTCTTCCATGGCCGTAAGATTTTTTTTAATTCAGTTTAACACAGGTGGAACTCCAAAGGTAATTGAAGATTGCAAGTACAATAATAAATAAAGTTAATATGTAGCTACAACTGACAGAGCAATGTATTTGTTATATAATTTTGTATGATAAAAAGGATGGGGTTTTTCTTACAAAACTATCTCCACCAATCTCTATGAGCAGAACAGTCATTTCTCACTCGAAAACTATTCTCATAAATCTTGGCCTTACTCTTCACATAACAACAATGAATGGCAGCAAAGCCAACACCGCAAGGATTAGAGATGAATAGTTACATTTATGAAAACCTATTCTGGGAGACTTGGCTGCATTTCAACCATGTTCATCTCCCTCCTGATGGTGAATAAACTGGCCAGGTCAGAAATAGTTTAACTGATTTTACTTGGCTCACCAACCATTTCCAGAAGAAAACAGAAGGCAAAACAGCGTTTACCAACCGTGTTAATTTGCAATAAGAAGAGTTAAACTTCATGGTAATTTTTGGAAATGCATGACAGCCAAATACACAGGTAGACTTAACGTGCCTGACCACAAACATACCTCTCATTCCCAAAACTGCTCCAGGACAGAAACTTTCTCGCTACAGCACAACTCTTCTGCCTTTATGTGCCAACACCAGTCGCTCAACAATGTTAAAAATTAAAATGACATCTTTTAAACTGTATTTCAGGATCTGTACATGGTGGTACTGTTGTACAAGGCAATATTAGAAACTTACATTTGTAGAAAAAGACATCTAAGTGCTGCTTTTAAGTCACCAAAACAAAACGGGAAACTTCCAGAAAATGACATGGCTGGCAAATTTGATCTTAATGTTGGTATTTCTTTGTCTGACCAAGCAATGCCAAACTCAGCAAGTTCCATAAAGGTGAGATGTGCCTTTAACCAACCCATGAAGTACCTTCTGTGTGCAATGGGAGCAAGTAACAGAACTTTTGGAATGTCACAGAGTGATCCTGCCCTGAATATCCACAGCAAGCATCTGGTGACACATCAGTAAGTCCTCTCTGTCAACACCATGACACGCAACGGCTTCTTGCAGAGACGATGAAGATTATCAGGGTTCCCCACATTGTGAGTCTGCTATTGATCAGGTCATTAGGCTGCTAGGAATAAAGGTGCCTAAAACATCCTAACAAAACTGTCATAACCTAAAGCTCTCACCACCTACCACCACACTACAGCACGGCCAGAGAACTAAACATCAGTTAAGTGCAAGCTGGGTACTGTGGGTTGGATTACACTGACTGCTGAAAGATTCTCTCCCAGATGAATAGTCCCTTTCTCCCGGAGTTATGGAGAAATCGATAGTCTGCACGTGTTGCTCTTACCCGCAGGTAGGAAAACCACCTGTGCTTTAGAGAGCAGGAAGAGACACGAGGAGCAGATCAGAACAAAAGCGGCACTTACTTTTTTTTTTATATACTTGTGCATCAAGTTGTGCATTTGGAGCTGGTAAAGTGACTGTGCAGCTAAATCACCTCAACATCTGACTCACAGCACTCGGTTGAAGAGTTCAGCGATCTTCTCCTACGGACAGCAGTAACTCGAGCGGAATTTTCCTAAACCACCATCAGACTGCGGAAAACCGCTTTCCCTGACTACACATGGCTCACCTCACAATGGGAGAAAAAAAAAAAAAAAAAAAAGGAAAAAGGAAAAAAAAAAGCCAGACTTGAAGATTTTTACATCGCTTTCGCACAGCCAGCGGCCGTGCTGCAGAGCCCTCCCTACCTGGCGGCCACACGTGCTCCGTTACCCGGCCCGCCCCACACCGAGCCCCGCGGGGTCGCTCCCCCACGCCCCGGGGCGCGGACCCGGCTCTCCCCGGCGGGTCGTGCCCAGCCAGCCCGGCGTCGCCCCCCGGTGCGGGCGGCGGATCCCGAGCAGGAGCCTCTCCCCGCAGGCACCGGCGCTAACAAAGCCCCGGCACAGCCCGCGTCGGGAAGCGCCGGCGGGACCCGCAGCCCACGAGCCCCGCGGGGAGCAGCGGCAGCCCCGCGCCTCCCTCCCCCGCGCCGCGCCGGGGTCCTGCTGCGGGGAGCCCGGCCGTACCTGGCTGCTGCTCTCGGCCGGCAGGTTCCTCAGCAGGATCTTGCGCCGGTTGCTGAGCTCGCGGCGGGTGCTCTCCAGCCGCCTTGCCACCTCCTCGGGGCACAGCGGCGGCGGCTCCGCGGGCAGCCCCGCGCCGCGCTCGGCTCCCGCCGCCATCTTGCAGCGAGCGGGGGGAGCGCGGGGCCGGAGCCGCCCTCGCCCTGCCCCGCCCGGGGAGCCTGAGAGAGCCCCCGCCGCCCACCCGGCAGGGCTGGCCCGACCCCCGCCCGGGGCCGCGGGGCCCCCTGAGGAGGGAGGGGCGCGGGGCAGCGGGGGGAGACTCGAGGAGAGCTCGGCGCTGCCCGTAACGGAGGTGCCGGGCGTGTATGCGGATAAACGGGAATTTCACAGAATCACAGGATGCGCCAGGTTGAAAGTGACCACAGTGGGTCGTCTGGTCCCACCTCCCTGCTCCAGCAGGGTCATCCCAGAGCACATGGCACAGGACTGTGTCCAGAGGCTTCTGGAATATCTCCAGTGAGGAAGACTCCACACCCTCTCTGGACAATCTGTTCAGTGCTCAGTCACTGCACAGCAAAGTTCTTCCGCATGTCCAGGTGGAACTTCCTGGGCATCAGTTTCTGCTCCTCGTCCTGGTGCTGGGCGCACTACCAAACAGAGCCTGGTCCATCTTCTGACACCTCTCTTTAGATATTTATACACATTAATGAGGTCCCCTCTCAGTGTCTCCTCTCGAGGCCGACCAGCCCCAGCTCCCTCAGCCTTTCCTCATCACAGACATGCTCCAGTGCCTTCATCTCTGTAGCCTCCACTGGATCTGCTCCAGGAACTCCAAGTCCCTGCTGTCCTGAAGAGCCCAGACCTGGACACAGCACTCCAGATGTGCCTCACTGGGCTGAGCAGAGGGGCAGGATTCCTGACCTGACCTGCTGGCAATGCTCTTCCTAATGCACTCCAGGATTCTGTTGGCTTCCCTGGCCCCCAGGACACACTGCTGGCTCAGGGGCAACTGGTTTTCCACCAGGACCTTCTCTTCATTCCATCCCCACAGTAACACATCTCCAGAGGGATTCTGAGGAGCAATTCGAGTGCTCTGGAGGAATACTGGGGCTCTGTTATGAGGGGAATTACCCTTAGAGCCATCCTGATGGAGGTCAAGGCCAGGGCACTGTCCCTCTCCCTCACTGAGGCTCAACCTGGGTCACCTCACCCAGCAGGAATTGTTCCCCAAATCCCCATCACTGACACCTTCCTTAGGTACTCACCTGAAGGACTGAAATACGGATTTACAACAAAATTGAGCAGATCCTACAGAATCAGTTAGGTTTGAGAAGACCTCTGAGATCATCGAGTCCAAACTCTAATCACAAATGAGCCCAAGTGCTCCATCAGAGGTCAGGAGGCAGAATGGCCCAAGATGATCTTGTCCTAATTTTATTCTTCATCAGAAATGTACCAAACTAACTAAAATCCATCAAAATGAGTAAACCAACACCTGGTGGCCCAAGTCCCCCTCATGTGGCACAGCCCCATGTCCTGGTGACCTGTGATGAAAAGGAGCCCAAAGTCCCAAGAGAAGGGCAATATTTCTGGGAATCACTATAAAATAAGTTTTCCCATCTATGTCTGTAGAAACATTTCAGTCAGTTAGTCAGCGCTGCCTTTAAAAAATAAAATAGGTTGTTCTGTTGGAAAATCCATTTCTCCTTTAGCACAGTTACTCACTTGTCATTTACAACACAAATTTAGCTCTTAACATTGTCATCATTGCTATAAAGAAATAAAAAATAATTTAAGTACTTGTATCCATTTTTAGACATGGGGCCGACCACAAGGAACAGGCAAGAGAGAATGCAGACCTGAAAAATAATAAGTCTTAAAAAGGAAATTGGAAAAAAACTCAGAGTTAAATTGAGTGTATGCGACTAAGTTCTTATCAAGAAAATCTAATTTCAAAGGATAATTCTTGATTAGGTTTAAAGTGCCATTTCAAAGACATGATCATCAGTTGCAGATTAAAAAGCTCCACCAAATAAGTGTTTTTTAGAAATTGCTTTAGCCCAAACCAAAGCAAGTTAAGACTACAAAGTATCTTGGACCTTCATTACTTCTAAAATTAATTTAAAACTCTCGAACAAACAATAATCAAAGTACTTTTTGGTGTATTATTAAAAAAAATGTCAGCTGACAAGCTTCTGTTCAAGGGATTCCTTTTCCCTGATTTTTTTTTTAACTGATTATGTCCCTCCTCCTTCAATATTTGCATTCTTTTTAATGAACTTTTGGAAATCAGAGGTGTGCAGGACATTTGTAAAGACTTCACGTGTTTGTCACAGGAGAATTTGAAAACTAATAAATTCAGCCTGTCCTGAACAATATCAGCTTCACTTTCAAAATTAAACCAAAAACCAGGAAAAGTTATCACAAATTATTAGTGTGAAATCTGATATAAAGATAATTTTGTATTTTTAGAAAACCAAGATTTTTATAGGTCACCATTCTTTGAGAAATGTGACTGAAAAATATGTATATACCTGCTATTTTTAAAAATTTCAGGTGAAGATACACATTTTAAAACTATGAAATACCTGCTAGTAACTTTACAAACTGATTTTCAGGTCAAGTGATGAAATTGAAGTAGAGATGCTACAAACTGTCTCCTCAAAACATATCTGAAGCTTATCATCAATTATGTGACGTAAATTATTCTGGGGTCATGAAAAAGGAATACTCCTCTCCTAGGAATACTGAAACATGTAACTAGCTCCTCAAAAATATTAATCAGATTAAGCTATTCCATGCAAATCATGGATCTACTCAAACATCATCAAATTTAGTGAAGCTAATGAAGAAATAAAACAGAATAATTAATTTTACCATTAATTTTTCCAGACTGAATGTGGACGCTGCTTCACCTGTACACCACTGATCATTAATGCTACCCACAGCAATTACCCTCTCAAAAGCTGCCTTTTTTTTGGTCTTTTTTTTTATGGGCTGCAGGTCCTAAATGAAAGTCAGCAAAGGTAAAGTGTATTGCTAAAAAAAATAGTTCAGAAATGAATAGTTTGATATTAATGGCAAAAGTAAAACTCCTGCAATAGAAGTTGTAAATAGTTCCAGAGAAACTATAGAAAATAGGAATATACTCAGAGAAATGTAATTTTTTTCTTGCTCAGAGTTAGATATTTAAAAGATTGTATATTGGGTAGGTCAAAGTATTCATTTGTTTCTCCTCCTGATGTTCATGTTACGTTCTGTTGACAGGTGGTTGACATTCCACACGTCAATTAAGGAATTGCCTGCACTAAAAGGCAGCTACAAATGCTGTGTGAAGTGAGCAGGAAATATCCAGGATATTCCCACTGTCCATGGAGGTAACTCATGAAGATGGAGGGGGAGGTGAGCCACCACCACCACAGCCACACAAAATCAGGCACCAATACCCGACTGACCTGAGGAAATATTCCCTCTTGAACCCAAATGTCACCCCTGTTTTGACCTGCTCTACCCTCAAGCAGGTACCTGAAGGATTAAACTATAATTTTAAATATAAGAACAATCAAAATTAGGAACCCATAAAGTAAAATACTTTTTAGCAGTGCAATTAAATTGTGTAAGCTTAAAGAGTCCTTGCTAACTCATGCTGTGAGAACTGACACAGGTTATGGAACCTCTCACACACCCATGTGCTGCTGCACCTGCAGGAGTGGGAAACACCTCAGGAAGATGTGGTAGGACTCAGGATGAAATGCAGGCCTCAAAAAAAAAAAAAGAGCTGTCCCTGGGGAGAGCAAAAGCAAAAAAGCACTATTAAAAAAATAGCCGAACAGTCCAGTGCTCTGCAAGTGTAACTTTAGTTGTGCTACTGACCTGATGCTGTTACACAGATAAGCCATTTTGAAGTAATTTAATTTAATTCACTAAATTCCTTGTTAATTAAGAGTAACATACCCATCCACAGCAGTTGCTCTTGCAGCTCTTGTAAACTGAAGACTAACTTCCTCCTGCTTCTGCAGCCTTGGATTCATAAAAGCCATATATATATATACACACACATATAGATATACATTTTTATGGAATGAGTGTGCTAGAGTTGTGTCACAAATATTCTTTTGGTGCAGTCAGGCATCATTGTCCAGGTTGGTCTAGTGGAAGATATCCCTGCTCATTGCAGAGGGTGGAATAAGATGAGCTTTAAGGTCCCTCCCAACCCAAACCAGTCTGTTTTTCTATGATTCTGTCTTCAAAAGTACAAATAAGTTCAGATCTGGGCAGATAAAGTAAAAGCCAAAAATTGAGAACATCTACTGGATCTAAGACCTGCCTGATATTCCCAGGTATTTGAGATACAGGGAATGTATCTGTGAGCTCTTTAGGTATGTGATTGCTTATATGAAAGACAAATTAAACAATTTTATATAACCTGAAACCTCATGGATTGGTGTTTCCTGCAGTGAGGGTGTGGAATTTATCAGTTGCTGCATATTCCATAAAAATCATGGATTACCAGCACCACTTCATGTCAACAAAACATAAACAATCCCATTCTCTTCATACTGTGCCCACTCTTTCCTGCTCCAGCTGCTCCTTTTGTTTCATTAAGACGCTGAAATTTTGAGCCCAACAGATGTAGATTCAGTTGTCAACACCAGTAATTAGTTGGGTGAGGATCCTCCAGATGCTCAATCATCTCACAAATGCATATCCAACATACGCCAGAGGTGCCAAAACAAGTTCCTTTGCCCATTTTCCCAACAAATTTCAATACATTTGGCATCTCGGTGCACCACTGCATAGTGCAGTAACGTGCCCAAACATGGGATGCTTCTTTCCTCTGTACAGGCACAAAAGCACTTCAAATGACTGTGCCCTGAGCCAAATATTTTTTTTGAAGTGGAACCTGATGGCTTTTAATTCACTGTAACACTGCTCCTAAGTGTTAGACTGGTGGATTATCTCAGGAACAGCCTGGTTGGGAACGTCTCCTCAGGTTCCATCCTGTAACTCAGCGGTCTGTGAGTAAAGAGATGGAGGAGGTAAGAGCTATAACTTGCAAAGTGAATAACTATTCCAAGGAAATCATTACACTGGGCTATACTGTAATGGGCTATTTTGGGACTCGTGGTCTTTGCAGTAGAATTTATGACCTTTGTTGCCTGATGCATCATTAGCAAATCTGTGTGGTTGTATTTAAAGGCAGCAAAATAAGAGTAAATATTAAAACAAACCACCACAAATTGAAGCCAAATTCTTGCATAACAACTGAGAACAAAGGAAAAGAAGATCAAACAAATAGTTTAAGTACAGTTCTCTTCAATAAATGGCCCAGGGAACCTCTGGGTTCTTTCTCCTAAATCAATGCCCTCCCTGCTTCAAATCACCATTCTTCCCTCAGAGGCTTTATTTTTCCTCATTCAACTTCAAATTTAGTCATAACTTATTGGCACAAAGTGCATTTTGGCAATTTTGCTATTTCAAAAATTTAAAATGTTCCTTGGACTTCTGGCAAAAGCAAGTACAGCCCCACATTCCTACCCAGAGTATTTTTATTGGCCAGCACAATAATGTGCTGCAAAGGATAGTTTCAAACCATTCTGTCTCAGATTCCCTAAAAGGGCCAATTTTCTAGGAAATGGAAACTGATAGTGATAGTTCACAGGGAGCTGTAAAATCATTTCACATTAAAATACAGGGAAATTATAATAGTAGGTTAAAGCATTCCTTAGGGTAAATCAATACATCTCAATTACTATCTCATTTACAACTCCTTGGATCTGGCTAATTATAAACTTGGAGAAAATTTGCTGTGATTAACTGAGTAGCTGGGATGTCCTGGGAGTGAGCAGCAATTAGTTTGGATAAGATAAACCAGTCCATGATTTATCCCTGCTAGCAGAGGTTGGAATTTCAAACACCTCCACAATATTTTGTCCTTAAAAATGCTGTAGCTTATTAAATATGGAAAAAATTGTTAAATATGGAAAACTGGCCTAAAGGAGGGTATGCAAGTGAAACTTTCCCAAAAAATTTATGAGATTTTCAAATGTTCAGCCATTCAGTTACAAAAAGGTTTCCATAGAGACTGTCATCCAATATGCCTTTTTGCCATAAACACACTCACTGAAGTGTCTGACTTCTCCATGTTCATGGGAGCAAAATAAATCCATCCCCTTCCTGTTTTCCAGGTTCCCTGGCTGAGGTTATGGCAGCAACCCATTCTGCCTTGTTTTTGGAGATTTCCTTGGTTCTGCTGCAATGGAAACAAACACACTTAATGAGGTTATTATTATTTGCAGCAATTAGATCATGCTGTTTAATTACTCACCCTTGAATCTCACCCAGTTGCATATGATTTGCATACATTATGCCAAGAGAACTGATATTGGGAGTAAACGAATTGAAGTGTCAGAATGTTGGAAAAGTGAAAATAAGTGTATTAAAACTATTTGACTGCATTCCCAGTTTCCTGTTCTCGGTGCCAGCTCATCTTGGGGTGTCTGCCTGGTTTCATTACCTCGGAGTGCAGTGGAAGAGTTTTAAAATTAGAAAAATCCATCAGTGTTGGCCAAACTGGAAATACTTGGCAGTCTGAGCCAGTTGTTCAAGTGGTGCAACAGTGCTTGGGTTTAGAGGAGAGACAGACCAACAGTTTTATAAGAATGTGGCAAACCCCTTTCTGTGTTCTCTGTGGGGACCAGGGACAGGACCCCAGGGAATGGCCTCAAGTTGTGTCAGGGCAGGTTTAGGTTGGATCTCAGAA
>JAWWLV010000005.1:1795835-1808380 GCA_035041135.1 Platyrinchus mystaceus
ACCAAGGCTGCCAGAGCTCAAGGAGTGTTTGGATGATCCTCTGGGGCACCTGGTGTGACTCTTGGGGATGGGCCTGTTCAGGGCTGAGGGTTGGACTGGATGATCCTTGTGAGTCCCTTCCAACACAGCATATTCTGGGATTCTGTACCTTTTTTCATGCAAACTGCTTATGAAAACTGCTGACTCGACAATTTTGGAGGCCGAGATTGTTCCCGTTGTCTGTGGAGCAGCTGTTGCATTCCTGCCGGGTGAGGGGTGGGGTAGAAGGTTTCTGCCCTGGCTTTTTGGTCAACAGTTTCTCTTCCCTGCTATCAATCCTGTTGTTCCATCAGAGACAATCACAGCAGAGACCACTGGCTCCAGGAACCTGGTGGGATTGCCAGTGTCAGCTATAAAAATTGACAATAAACCAGAGCCAAGCAGGAGCAATCCCATCCACTGCTGCCACCAAGGAAACCAGCCCAGGGATCACAGTGAATTTTTCCACAGCATTTAGATGAGGCCACTCTGAGCTGAGGGCAGAAACTTCCAGATCTAAGATGTTCCACCTCTGCCATCAAATCCTGCTTCTGTTCTGCTCAAGCCATTGCTGTTCCAAAGTGTTCCATGGGGCTCTTCTCCGAGTGGAGCCGGTTCTGCGCAGGCTCTGGCACTCACAGCAGTTGTGTTTGGCACCTCACTAACGAGGCAGGGCTTGGAGGACTTCACTCTTGGACTTGAGTGTCGAAATTCCACTGCAGCCTTGGCTTCAGGAACACCAGCCCTTCTGGGCCAAGGTCCTTCCGTGACTCAGTTCAGAGCACAAAGCAGAGAAAATAATTACCTCTCATCACGCCAGAGGGCTGCAAGTAAGGAATATGACATATTCCATGGCACTTACATTCCCTTCTCACAGGTTGGGTGCCTGGCAAAGGGGGGTTTGTACAGCAAAACAACACAACGGTTACCGAGTTAACTGCTGTGGGAATTAATATTCCAAACATCACTGACAGCCCAGTGCAGACTCCTTTGAAAATCCCAGCCATAGCTGGAATTCTCTTTTAAAAACTAATGAAATGGGTAGCCAAGAGCTATGAACACTGCAAATTAATCTTTGCATTTGCAAACAGCCTTTTGGATTACCTGCACTCTCTTAACTTGATCCAGGACTTTTGTATCATATTTTTTTTCTCCCTTTTCCATATTTGCTGCCAGTTTACTCTCATAATTTGTCCTCTGACAAATGCACTTTCTCTCCTCATCCCCATTTCTGGGTCACTTTACAGAATAAAGCCTTTGAAAGCCCAAGATCTCCTTTTGACCAGTTATAGTCACAAATCCTGCTGCATGTGAACCTCTCATGAATTCTCATCCATCCTCTCTCTCCTTGCCAAGGGCAAGGGTAAAGATAATATTTCATGGCTTAAGTGGCCTTATAAAATGTTCATGGGCAATTTGTAACAGACTCGTCTTTCCAAATCACACTTTTTATCCAGGCAAGGGCATAAACAAATAAAAAATCATCTCAAATGATCAAATCCTCTCAATCCATTTCCAAGCAATGTATTCTGCCCATGGGCAGGCAGCAGGTTACTTGGATATGGGAAAAATCAATACACTTTCAGAGCTCAAATACTGAAAGCGTTGAGTCAATTGAACATTAATGAACACAAACCAAAGGCAGTGCTTGTTTTCATTTCAAAAAACCTTTTTTTCCTACAAGAATGAGAGAAAACCTCCAGAAAATTAATACAACTATGCTGCAAAAATGAAATAAGTGGAAAATTAATGGTTATAAAGTCTGAACAGTTACAGGGAAGGAGGATACAGGGTTTAACTGCTAGTTTTATGATCTTGCTCCTCAGTCAACACAGTAAAATAATGATGGGGAGGGAAGGCCATGGCAGCAACACAGGCAATAAAAATGAAGAGCTATCATGCAGCTTCTTATAAAGCTAATTACATCCATTATCAGGTTTTGGTTTAAATGAACAATCATATATTTCCCAGCATTCCATTTATTCCTGCTGGGACAAGGTCAGCTGTCAGCATTTGGAGCTGGGATTTGGCACACCTCTAAATCAGAGTTTCCCCTGTAATTACTCTTTAACAGCAAGAGCTTTGGCTCTTCTCATCCCTTCAAGTTTAAGCAGGGTTGTCCAGACCCCTCAGATCAGGTTTGTATGTCCTAGAGGAAAAGTGACCAAACAGCAGCGAGGAGCAGCTCCACAAAAGCTTTTAAGGCAAAAGCAAGGGGAGGTTTATTGCTGTGATTTCCAAAAGGTTCTGCAAGCTGCTGCATTTCTGGCAGAGCTGCAACAGAACCCTAAAAGCACCTTCTGCTGGCATGGAATGTGAAGAACTACCAAAAAATATCTCCACTGATACAGTGTTGTAGCTAAAGTAATTAATATTATGCCATTTTCCAATGTAGAGAGTCACAGAATATTCTGAGTTGGAAGGGACCCACCAGGATCACCAAGTCCATCCTTATTGATAATATTTCTGATGCACTTCAGTCACAAATGATTTGTCCCACTAGAAAACATAGCAGAGAATATGCCAGTGTGGATGAACAAACACAGGTTGTACATATGCATTTAACAGTGCATTTTAATTAAAGCTGGACTTAATGACCTGCTTCTCACTATGAATGTGCTCCACAGCCTTACCTGGTTGGAATCAACATCAGCACTGGAACAGACCAAGCCAAAGGTGTGTTCTTCTTTCTCTCAATTTATATTTTCTATGCATGGCATAAACTGCAACTGGGGAGCAAATACTTAAGTGCAAGAACTTCAGCTGCAGAGTGAAACTCCTTCATCTGTCTGTAGATGGGCAGAATACAACTTAAATTGGGCTTCACCTGCCATAGATACTTCTGTGGTGTGGGAACAGCTTTGGGCTGAATTCTACCTCCTGTGGAATTCATAGAGCTGAAAAAAGAATGTCCTAGCTAGAACTTCCCTGATTTATCCCTGAATTTTAGTGGGAACACCTTTATGAGTTCTACAGGATAAAAAAAAATCCACAAAGCATCTTGTTTGATGTTTCACTCAAACAGTTTCTATGCTGAAAGCAATTTTCCCTTCATGCTTAAACATTCTGCTTCCTGGCTGTGTTTGTTGTTCTTTGTCTAGCAGCAAGATTAAAATCACACATCTTCTTGTGAAGGCAAACCCGACAAAACAGCCAATTTGTCCATTATCCACCATCCAGCATGATTTTGGACATAAAATTAGAAATTCTAGCAAGCTGAGTCTAGAGATTGACACATAGGGCATCAGATGCAGAGCTCTGAAAGCACAAAGCAATGCTCAACAGATTTCTGCAGCTGCCTGGTCAGCAAAAAGCCTCCACCTAATCCTACACAAACACAGAATGGCAAATCAAGAGCCACTGAGTTTTCAGGAGTGAATAAGAAACGAAAACCCTGAAATTCTTGGCTTTGGTGAGTCTGTGCAGTGGCTGACCACTTCCAGAAATGTTCACTTCCAAAATAAGGACCAACAGGCTAAAAAAAAAGGCTTTAAAACTTACATCAATATTGTCATTTATATGTAAAGTTTATATCTCTCAAGGCTGTTGGTAAAAGTAGAGGAACCTGAGTGAATTTTCAGTCCTGTTACAGCACTTTTTCAGCCAGAAAAGGAAACTGAGACAGAATCATTTCCCTGTAGCCACTTAATTCACAGATCTATACTTTATATACAGTTTATTTCACTAGAGATTTTAATTTTATACATAGTATAAAGGGGTATCCTGGTATCACACATATAGTTATTTTACTGTACTGTTTAAGAACCAATTTTTACATAATACAGTATTAAGTACCATATTAATTAAAACAAGTGATTTTTAAAAAAACCTACATATAAATGGATGTTTATCATATGCACAGTGCAAGAGTGTTTTTATATCCTCATAATCACAAAATGTGAATCTAAAATACAACACTGATTTCAAACTAATTCATAATTACGATGCCCTGTGTTGTAGACATTGATTAATCTTTGTTTGAATTACCAAGCAGTGTTAAAATTCCAGACAAACAGCAGCAGCTTCTCATGATGATTTCAAGATTTCTTCCACAGTAACCCAAGTTTTTCAAAACACTGGTTTATCCCTACTTCTGGTCTCAACAGTGTCCTAAAGAAATAGGAGAATGGCACAGACTCCATCTGGGATTATCTGGCAACTAATGCTAAATAAATTCTTTATTACTTCCACACAGGAATCCTTTAAGGATGATCAAAGAGGTAAAGCTGGAGAGGTTTATGGGCAGAACTCTCAGAATTTCAGTAACAGAGTACAGGATTTCTCCTCTGCAAATCGGAAGACAATACTGTAATAAGAATCAGGTTGGAATATTTACAGAAAACCACTGTGGAAAAGAAAGCATTCCTAATGTAAACACCGAGTCAGAAAGGACTTCTTCATTTTCCCATTGCAGAGTGGGGCACTGGATGAACATCAGCTAATAAGGAACAGATGTGTCTCCTTTAGAAGAACCACTTCACCATCACAGGATGCATGTGGTGCTTGTTGAGAATTGCTAACATGTTTTCTCCCCTCCCTCCCCCCAAAGTTTCAAGTTCAATAAATAGTAGAAAAATAATCCTTTACTTAAAAATCTTGAGATGCATTGTCCCAGGTTCCATACAGCAATGTCGGAGCAGGGAACTTTCCATGTGCGGAGAAACCAACAGCCCTCCCCCTGTTCTGTCTGGCACTTCTGTAGCCTTCAGCTGCACAGATTTCTGCTCTTCCAGTTAAGGAAACCAAATCATCTCTGGCTCTTCTAAGCGCTCTCTCTCTCCTCTTGGCTCAGCACAAAGCTCCAGCTGCTGTATAAACTCGCGGCCCCGCTCCTGGAGGTCTAACGTGCCTCCTGCTCCATTCCATTCAATGTTTTGGCAGGCCCATTCATCAAGCACGTCTCCAGTTCAGAGCCAACCTTACATTTATAAAAATGTAAAGCTTTGATGCCTAAGTTTACCGGGGAAGTCAGTGAAGTTGTCCCAGGGGAGCAGCACAGCCCCTGAGCTGCTCAGTGGTCCCGTCCCTCACGCCGTTGCCATCAGCACTCGGCATCCACAGTGTGTACCGTGACCGCAGCCTGCAGGTGGTGGCTGTGGTGGAGGGTCGGGTGGTGCAACCGGTAGTGGTGGAACTTGTGGCTCAGCAGGGCGGCTGTCTGAGGGGGGGTGTCCAGGTCCAGGTCTTCGTCGTGGTTCCCGACGTCAACGCCGGCCGACAGCGGGTCGTTGTTGCACGGAGGGTTCTCACTGTCCTCCTGAGGGCTCATCGTGCTGTAGCCTAAGGAAATGAATCAGCAGCACGGAGGGTTAAAAGCAACACTGAAAGGTCTGACTGCTGCACCCTTCACGGAACCAGACACAGAGTGCTTTACAGAGAGAATAAAACTCCTTAATAAATAAAAAAACAAACCCAAAACCCATCCCCTCCTGTAAGTCTGTAATGGATCCCTTTCCCTGCCACCATCTTTGGTTATAAACTTTGGGTCTGTACCACCCCAAACAGTAACAACAACCATGTGTTCAGCAGTTTGTTATGGCAGAACTGTTGGCATGGATTTCAAAACCAAAACATCAGATACCACCCCAAAAAAATCTGTTCAGATATTACCTGGGTTTTTAAACAGACAAGAAACAGGTGGGATCCACTCCCACATATCTCTCTTCCTACCATCTACACCTGTCCTGGATTACCATTTATTGTATCTGGAAGCAGCAAAATCTCTTCACATCATTGTGTTTTATAATCTTAGGATTTAATTTTTAAAAGGCTGAGAGCACCTTTCACCTGTGAGGGTCTGTTTGCAAAAACCAAGCACATGTTTAATGCTGGGGAGCTTTCCATACTTAAGGAAATCTATGGAATCCTCCTGGGAAGGGTTTCAAATGGCACGTCCATTAAGGCAAACTGTACTGACACTTCCAGCTAAACTCGTGCATGTGGTGCAATTAATTCAGGGCTCTCTTTTGGCTAAAAAATCTGCTACTGGAGTCTAAAAAGTTAAAAGAAACAGATCAGGAGTGGTGAGACATCCATTCCCTGGGATATCCTAAGGAAGTGATGTCACAGGAAAGGCAGCTAACAGCTAACCCTTGCAGGCTCAGCCAGGAAGCTGTTTCCTAACAGGTCCCTTTCCTTTGAAACAGGTGCTTCACGTTACTGGGAGATTTGGATTTATCACTGAAACCAGCTATTTCCAGCCTGCAGTACAAACAAATCCACCTCAGTATCTCTAAATGCAGAAACATCAATGCAATTTAAACAGAAATGTATCTTGCTTTAATTAGAAAAATAATCCTTTGCAAAAACTGAGGAACTTCTGGTGCTTCTGAGCATCTTGGTCAGGTTTTCAGCTGGAGACACCTAAAAGAAGTGTTAAAAATAGCAGGCTGAGCACCCAAAGCTGGCTCTCATTTCCCATGCTCTGAGTCATGGCTTCTAACTGGCAGGGAGGAATTGGGGAAGGAGATTGGACAGCTCTTTGAAGAAGATGGAATTACAGGAACTAAAAATAGCGGCACACATTTCAGATGGAGGTAGGACAGTTCCCCTGCTGACCCTGACAGAAGGACTAAAAGATGGGAAGGATTTTCTAGGGCTGCAAGAAACAGAGCAAAGGGAGCATTAATCTGGCAAATCTGCCTCAGCACAGGTAATCTGGCCCCAAATCCAGGGTAATTCCTCCTACAGCAAGATTGGCTCGCAGACATCTGTTCATCCACATTCCAAGGCTTTGGCCTTTGGATTTCCTGTCCCTCAGCAATTCCATTAGTGCAACCACTGTTTAATACTGGAACAGGTCTGTTGTCACATACCCAGCCACTATGGCTCCCAGCTAGAGCTGACAGCTGTGCAGACTTGTCTAACCCTCCTCTTAATTTCTGTTAAGCCTCCTCATGAATCAACAGCATTACATCCTTCTAACAGCTTTCCAGATTTAAAGAGACTTAGTCTCAGGACATCAGGAACATACCCAAACTCCCTGAACCTAATGGTGATCAGTATTTCCTTAAAGGTGCTGGAAGATCTTGGAATCATGGAATGATTTGGGTTGGAAGGGACCTTAAAGCTCATCTTGTTTCAACCTCCTGTCATGGGCAGGGACACCTTCCACTAGATCAGGCTGCTCCAAGCCCCATCCAACCTGGCCTTTCACACTCCCAGGGATGGGGCGGCCCCAGCTTCTCTGGGCAACCTGTGCCAGGGCCTCACCACCCTCACAGGGAAGGATTTGTTCCTAACATCTCATCTAAGCCATTCCCCTTGTCCTGTCATTACAGTTCCTGATAAAGGTTCCTTCTTCAGCTTCCCTGTAGCCTCTTCAGATACTGGAAGGAGCTATGAGGTCTCCACAGAACCGTCTCTTCTCCAGGCTGAACAGACCAAATGTCAGAACTGTTTAACCGTGAAGCAACAAGGCAGAAAGGCTTTTGTTTGGTTGAGTTTTGGCTGCCTTATCTGCAATGTGCCAGACACCTGAAGGAACCCAGGTCATCCCAGTGATTTCTCTGGGGCCAGGGCAGTGATCCAAGGCCTTACCGTGGTCGCTCTCGGTGCCGGATCGGCCCCAGTAGCGTCGCCGGCGCTCGGGGCTGTGCGCGTGGCGCTCGATCACCGCTGCGATGAACCGCGTGTTGCTGACTGCGGAGACACCAACACAGCCGGGCGTAAACCAAGGGTCTTACTGAACAGGGAATGTGCTTCCTGTAACTAATTCTTCTCCAGTACTTCTTAAAAGAATCACAGAATCTGCTGAGTTGGAAGGGACTCACAAAAACCATCGAGTCCAACCCTCAGCCCTGCACAGGACCATCCCCAAGAGTCACACCAGGTGTCCCAGAGGATCATCCAAACACTCCTTGAGCTCTGGCAGCCTTGGTGCTGTGACCACTGCCCTGGGGAGCCTGGTCAGTGCCCAACCACTGAAAAAAACCCTTTATCTAAGATCCAACCTAACCCTGCCCTGACACAACTTCAGGCCATTCCCTGGGGTCCTGTTCCTGGTCACTGACAGAGGAGGAGTAAAGAGTGGTGTTTAAATGTGGAATAGATCAAGATCTAGTCAAACTCATTCACCTTGGATTAACAGAATTTAGAGAATTACTGTGCCAATGCTTAAGAACCTGTGACAGCACTGAAAGCTGACTGAAAACAAAACTAAAAGGGACATGGAGAAGCAGTAGATGCAAGCCATGAAGCTCAGAATCCTTATTTTTCCATCTTTGAGTGTTGACACAGTTTCAAATCTTGAGTACTGTTTTAGTGAGGGCCCAGAGAGAGGAATCTGGTCCAGCCCTGCAGCTCTCCTGGAGTTTAGGTGGACCAGCTCAGCTTACAGCACACCAGGATCATGTAAAGTGCCATTTTGACTGAATGGCAAAGAACTTTGGGTGTCCCAAATCAATGCAAAGAAGATTTACTGCCAGGTTTGTTGGCCGTACTTGCCAGACTTGGCTTCTGCTTTCCAAGGCTGACCAAGGAGAGGAGTTTTCCATGCCCTGTGCTGTCACAATGGCAATTTTTAAGCTGATCCGAGCTATTTCTGGAAGTGGTCATGACCAGGGGGTGTAAGGGGCAAAGCTCCTCCACACATAATAGAGATTAATCTTTTAAAAGTGCAAAATGTAATTTTTCAGCAAGAGATTAAAGGTACACTGGACGTTACAGGGCTTCCTCACACATTTTTAATTCTAGAGTATTCAAAAACAAATGGCTCATTTAGTTTAACATTTTTTTTACAGCACAGCAGTTTGGTACTTACTGATTCCTCTGTCTTCATGGCTGTCATCGTCCCTCTCGTCCCTATCATTTTCCAGGTTGGACATACGCACTGACATTTCTACACACCATTACAAACAGAAAAATGCAACTGTTAAGAGAAAAATTTTGGATCATCTTGCTACCAGCTGTCACCCCGGCAACAGAGTGGGAGCACTGTGTGTGTGAAGAAATGATCTGAGCTGGGGGTGCTCTTCTTCCAACACAGATCTGGCTGGGAATACCAGGAAAATGCCACACCCCACCTCCCCCTGAGAGGAACCAGCTTTGAAGTTCTCAAGTTATCTGATTTAAAACAGAGCTGAGGTTTAATCAACTATAGAAGTAATTAGCCCTGATCGCACTTAGAATCACAAAATGGTTTCAGTTGGGAGGGACCTTAAAGATCACTTCTTTCCAACATCCTGCCATAGGCAGGGACACCTTCCACTTGACCAGCTTGCTCCAAGCCCCATCCAACCTGGCCTTGGGCACTTTCAGGGAGGTATTCTCACCCCTATATCTTTATCTTTCCATCAGCATCCCTTCTCCCAGCACAGTTTTGCCTCTCAGACTTCAGTGCATATAGGACATAGAAGTGCAAACTTCTATGCACAGACATTCCATGAGCATCACACAGATCAGAAGCAGGAGATGCAAGTGAAAAAAGACACATCCCAAACAGGCCAAGCAAAAGGGTGTGAAAACTGTGTCACTCCCAAAAGCAGCACTGTTGAGCAGAATTAAACATGTGCAATGGGTCTGCTGTGACAAGGGGCAGAGAGCGGGGAAGTTGGGATTAGCATTTGAGCTCTGGAAGAAGCTTAATTTATCTCACTGAGCAGAACTGTGTGTTGAGGGCTTTGGGCACTCCTTGGGCAGCAGCAGGTCTGGCTGCACCCAGGAGAGGGCAGCAATACACAGCACACAGGGCCAAGCCTGGCTTCTCCAAGGGCTCCAAAAGTGAAATAAAACGGGGTGGAACACCGAACCAAAACCAAGGGAAGAGCTTTAGGATTGCTTTTTGGGTGGGTTTTTGTTGTGTTGGGTTTTTTTCAATTCGCAGCCTGCTATTTGTGTCTCCTGAGTGCTCACCCTGGGCAGCCAGCGGGGACATGTGCTGGTGGCTCCGGCGGTGGATCTGGTGCCGGTACGCGTACACAGCCAGGACAAGCACCATGATGCAGCCCATAATGCCCCCAGCCACTGGGCCCACTGGGGCACTCTTGATCATGTTCAGAGTGATGACTTCGTCTCCTAAAGCAAAAGGGACAAAACAGAAAAAAAACCAAAACACCATAAAAGCTCTGCACAAAGCTTAAATCAACAGCATGAAAGACTAGAGAAGCTCTGAAAGGCTTTCTGGGTGCTTGACTGCACACACTTGGAATAGGAGAAGAAATTCAGAGAGGGCACATCTTAAAGGATAAATCTTAAAGACAGGCACCTGCAGCTACACATCAGTATTTTCAGAAATGTAATACCAATAACAGGCCTGATTGCTGCTTCTTCACTGCTTGATGCATTTTTTTATGCTGATTTACCACTGACCTAAGAGATAAATGTCATGTGAAGCGTGTTCTGACATTGACAGTGTGTGTTATGGAATACAAGCAGTTAAAGGCAGCACCTGCTCAGAAAGGCCAAGTTACCTATTGCTCCCAAGTCATCCACGTACGGGCTCTTGGCTCCCACAATGCCACCAAAGCACTCCTTCTGAGGGGCACAGTAGGACTTGTCCAGGTGGGTCTTCCCATCGCTGTCCACCATACACCACTCGCAGTCCAACACTCCAAAGCAATCCCTGAGCATTAAAAACCAAAGAAGACACAGTTACTTTTCAGTCCAACACCTCTTGTTTGCAAAGCTCAGCCTGTTTGGGAATCATGAGACAGAGGGAGACCAAAATCATCCCAAAACCCTCAGGTATGTAATGTTTAACCAGAAAAAATTTCCATGGAAATGCTCAAGTATCACAAGGGAAGTTACACAGGGAAGCTGCATCTCCAACATGCAGCTTCCAAGTCTGTCTGCTTTGGTTTTTTCTTCCATCACTCAGCCTGAGCAAAGGGAGAACTCCTCCTTGTAACTCCTCCTTTCTCAGTGTCTGGCCACCCTTTATCTGCAGCCTTTGGAGAATGGAAGAAAGGATTTGGGAAGTCTGGTCAGAGCACAACATGTTGTGGCCATCTCAGGTGCCTGGAGACTGCTCAGAACTAGCAAAAATAAGCCCTCAAACTTCTCCACACAATGCCAGGAGCAGAACCTCATTCTGGCACTGTACTATTTATTTCCTTCTGTCATGGTTTAAGCTCAGAAGGAAATTAAGCTCCATGCAGCTGCCTCCTTAACCCCCCCCTCCAGTGGAAGGGGAGAATCAAAGTAAAACTTGTATGTTGAGATAAGAACAGTTTAATAATTGAAAATAAAGCCAAATACAATAATTATGGTAAATTATAATAATGATAATAAAAAGGAAACAAGTGATGCACAATGCAATTCCTCTGACACCAGACCCCTCCCTTTCCCAACCCAGCTCGGTGCCTTCCAGGACATTACGTTCCATGGTGTGGAACGTCCCTATGGTCAGCTCAGGTCACCTGTCCCAGCTATGCCCCCTCCCACTGGCAGGGCATAAGACAAGGGAAAAGGAAAAAGATCCTTAACTTGGGGTAAACACAGCTTAGCAAACCTGAAACCATCAGAGTGTTATCAACACCTTCTCTTTTTGTTTTCTTTAAAACATGCAAGGAAGAGCTATTTCTACCACATTATTTCCACAGCAGTGTGTTTTGAGGAATGGGGAAGGCCACCTTACCCACTCTCTGTCCTCTGGTTGCACTGGGTGTTGATACACTGTGGGAGGGCATCCTGCAGGCTCGGGTCAATGGCTGTGAATGTCATGGGCTCCTGATGGACTTCACAGCTCGGGTTCCTGGAGTGGGGCAAGAAGCAAAGCCATGTATCACAAAAGCAGGCAGAGCACAATCAATTAAAAACATCTCCTTTAGCAATTACAAATCATCTGCTTAATTATACTAAAAATACTGCCTGTTCCATGCTGTGTCACATGTAAGTCAGCAGGACACAGTGGTGATTTGTCAATTAAGGTGTCCCTGCTGTCCGTGGTTGGGGATCTGCTCTCACCTGCTCTCGGCGTTGGTCAGGTTGCCGGTGCACTCGTTCACCTCCAGTGGGCACTCACAGGGACACTCACACTCGTTCTGTTCCATCCTTCAGGGGCAGAAAACACACAGAAACCCATCAGACACTGCACCAGGATTTTAACCCCCCAGCTCAGCTCTGGAACAGTAGTTCCCATGGAGAAGGCTGTTCAGTAACCCTTCTGCTTCCCCAGGAACAGATATTGCTCTTTTCTGCACTGGGACTGAGGACAATGTCATGACGATGCCTCTGATCTGTTACCCATCCCCTGGAATTCCAAAAGGAGGCAACCCCTGGCCAAGCCTCAGATCTAGATAGAAGTGCAACAAACACGTAATGATGGTGTAGGCAAAATCTTCTGGATCCTCTTAATGAAAACCTATGTCAGTCCACATGAAATCACTGACATTAATATGCCAGAAGCAAGGGCCTGGCCCAAAGGAAACTGCCCCTTAGCCATTAAATTTCTCAGGGTCTTTTAACATTATCTACTGAAACATCTCAACTTCCTTGTGAGGGGAAGAGGAAGGGCAGACACTGATCTCTGCTCTGTGGGGACCAGGGACAGCACCCCAGGGAATGGCCTCAAGTTGTGTCAGGGCAGG
>JAWWLV010000005.1:1827015-1837574 GCA_035041135.1 Platyrinchus mystaceus
CCCCATCCAACCTGGCCTTGGACACTTCCAGAGATGGGGCAGCCACAGCTTCTCTGGGCAACCTGTGCCAGGGCCTCACCACCCTCACAGGGGAAGAATTTCTTCCCAATATCCCAATATCTAACCCTGTCCTCTGGCAGCAGGAAGCCATTCCCCCTCTTGTCCTCTCCCTCCAGACCCTTGTTCAAAGTCCCTCTCCTGCTCTCCTGGAGCCCCTTTAGGCACTGGAAGGGGCTCTAAGGTCTCTCTGGAGCCTTCTCTTCTCCAGGCTGCCACCAGGCAGGAGTGTGCAAGTCCAGCTTCACAAAAGCAAAGAAAACCTGCAAGTTTTTCTCTCCTGCCCCCTGTTCTCCTCCCACCCTGCAATCCTAAAGCCTGGAGCTGTTCACCCAGTGCCTTCCATTGGAGTAGGTTAGAGCAGAACACTTGGGAATGTGAACTGGAACACGTTTTTCAGGCTGAGGATGTTCTTGGCCAAAGTCCTGCCTCAGAGCCTTTGAACACGTCAATTCAAATCCCTGCTTACACCCCAACCTGTTTCATCACATATATCTCAGGATTAAAAGTGGTTTGTACATGTAATTAATGGTAGGGATCATGAACCACATATAATCCAAAGCACTGGGTTAGTTGGTCATATCCCAGCTTTGTTGTCTCATCTGGGTTTTTTTGTGGGTTTGCTGTGTTGGTTTTTAAATAGGTAAGAATGCTTTGACTTGCACATTTTGTCATCATGACTTGAAAATAATTTCAGCCAGAACTGGATTTTGACACAAACAAGAGGTGCTGTTAATTTGGGGGAATTTCTACCTTATTTTTTTTAAGGGCTATAACTAGGGGGAAAAAAGCAAAGCCAGGTATTAAAACAGCTTTGCCTGGAGTTTAAGGAAAATTGTTGCTGTGTTTCCTAGGCTACAACATAGATATTGGATCTGCAGCCAGGCATGATGCTGCAGTCTCAAAGCTTTGCTAGGAGGAGTAACATAAATCAGTCCTAAGTCTGCATTAGGGACCACAGTAAACTGGGCATCTTATCATTCCATAGCTGATCATCTTGTGCTATTTGATACACTGCACTTCTGAGAGCTGGAAAAGGCCCTTATATTCAGTGCACCATTACTGCATTTATCTGTAGCATGTGTCTGTATATTTTATATATATATATGTATATATATATGCATGTATGTATATATAAATAGCGTGTCTTTGTATATATATCTTAATCTAGAGCATGTCTTTGTATATTATATATAAAATGTAATTTAATATATATATATACACATACATATGCAACAGGCACAGTTCTTATTTACTTAGAGTTTTGGGGGAATGTTGGCACTCATGGCAGAGCATTTTCTCACACTTTGGGATGAGGGTTGGCTGAGCAGGACTGCAATAGGAACTGGAATAAGGCAGGAAATCCAGACGTGTTCAACAGCACAATTCTTCCATCTCACACCAGTAGTTCCTTTCTAACTTTTCCAGTGTGAATTTGGGATTGAGGCTGTATCTCAACAGCTTCCCTGACACACCCACACATTGTTCTCTGGGAACAGGATGTTAGAAAAGTAGCAGGCAAATGAATTATATTTTTTTCTGGGTTTATTTTTCTTTTTTAAAAAAGATGAAAAGATTATTTACAAGAAAATGAGACATGTTTTATAAACATCCTCTTCTCAAACCTACTGTGCCTCACCCTAGGAATTCTGAAATATGCTATATACACATTAGGTCTTCACAGTCTTTCACATGTAGAGAAAACCTAAATCCAAATCATTTGCATTTAAGTTTCTGTACTTGCCCTCCCAAATATTTGTTTGATATGTGTGTTTTCACATTAATGAAGAATATGCCAAAACCTTCTAATCATAATATACAAACAGTAACAAACTTGGAATCATGGAATGGTTTGGACTGGGAGAGACCTTAAAGTTCATATCATGCCACTCCCTGCCATGGGCAGGGACACCTTCCACTATCCCAGCTTGCTCCAAGCCCCATTCAACCTGGCCTTGAACACTTCCAGAAGTGGGGGAACACTTCCAGGGATGGGGAATACTTAGGAGATAAGTAGATATGTAGGAGGATGCTGCAAGACTCTACAGCTGATGTTCTTGGAATAACTCCTGCTGACTAATGCACCCTATCCCAGTCAGCTTTGGATTGTTTATTTTTTATTTGACAGAGTTGCTCCCCTTTCACCACTTTCCCAGAGGATGGTAAAATCCTACCCTTGCCAGCCCTATCCTTCAGCTAAAAGTAGTGCCCAATCAGATAAAGGTCTCACTGTACCAATGGCCTGAAGTTCAGCATTTGGCTGAACTGTAGCAAAAACACTGTTTCACAAACAGAAGGAAAACAACATGGATTGGGAGTGCATTTCCTCATACTTTACAAAGCACTTTAATTCCTGGACTTTTCTCCTGTTCTGTACAGCATCTGGGCTGGTGTCCTTTGGGACACTGAAGGATCTGCACTCACTGGAGCAGGCACAAGACCAGGCTGTGGGATCTAAACTGATTATCCCTGGGGAGATCCATCTGCTTCCCCCCACCCCACTGTGGCACTGCCAGTGTTACTCAGCTCCAAGGAGCACTCGGAGCACAGAATTTGCCTTCCATGGCTTCCTGGCAAGCAAATGTGCAACTCAATTCCACATACATCTTTTCCTCATCTTTCACCACATCCCCATTACAAAAAACATCTTGGGAATGGGAAGGAGAAAGCTCATTATGAGTATGCAAAGTTCACCAGGGTATTCTGAGATGAAGGAAAATTTAGCCAGGACAACTTGGTATTCCATAAAATAACCCCCACAGTTGGTATCCTCAAAAAAACCCATTTCCCTGAGAAGAAAGGGCCACTTCCACAGGATTCCTGTTAAGCACATTATCTATAGACATATTTTCCAGCAATAATTAAATGAACCTGAAGAAGCAGGAAGTTTCCTTGAAATGACCCCTGATCCCCCAACATACACATTTGGGAAATAATTCAGCTTTCAGACAATTCAATCCTGCATTTCCATATTTCAGTTCAAAGGCAAGGCGAGTCAGCAAGTGACACACATGAAAAGGGAATGGCCACATTCAGCTCACGTGGATTCCAGATCAAGGAAATGCCACTTAACAAAAACACGTGCTTCCATCCCCTTTTTATTTTAGTATTCAGCACACTACACTCCTTTGGCCTCACTCAAAGTGAGAATGTGATATTTGCAAGCCTCAGAAATAATCAGGATTGCACAACAAGGGACTTACTTCCTTGGAGTTTTGTGCCATTGTTTGTGTTCCGAATCAACTGGAAAGCCTTCTGGAATCCCAGGGCATGCTGTGTGGAGCTGTCAGATGACTTTATACTGCTAACGAAGGTGGACATCTTCCTCTTTGTCTCACTGGTGGCAGGAGACAGGAATGTCTTATAGCACTGATCCAGGGAGCAGGTCCTGACTGTGTCTGCCACGGTCAACACGGAGATCTTGAAAGAGAAGAGACTCGATAGGATTACCTTCCTTTTAGGATTCTTAAAGCACTGATATAGAAAACACAATGATAAGCCAACTGAAGAGATTCCGTGGGTTTAAAAACTCAATTGTTAGGAAATAAATGCTTGAGGCATAAATCCGTCAAATTTGAAAAGGATTAGACTTATGGTGGATTGAAGGAAAAGAGACTTTGCTCTTTGTTTCTCTGGCGAAGTCAGCTTGGCTCTGCTCCTACACAATAGTTAATACACTGTTCTGGGCAGGAGCCTGAGTGAGCCAGGGATAACTGAAAGTAAAGCCAGCAGAGAGCATTTTCAGGAAAGCCTGGAGTGCCTGGAGAAAAGTGGAGTGCATAGAGAAGATGAAAAAAAACCAACCCCTCTAAGAACTTTTCACAGGCAGAGCATTTTGCTGTTCTAACATTTCAGTCCAAGCAAGCCAACTCTGCCATCAGTTTTTATCCTGTAAATAATTTAAGGCATGTAGTGGTAACACTTGCATTAATATACATATAACACACCAGTCTTATTAACTCAGTGGAATAATTCATTATAAATTATGACTGATGCAAGAGAGTCCCAGAATTAAGCATTAATTATATACCCGTGTAACAGGTTTCATAACCACTGAGCTACTGACCCAGTAATCTGTGTCTTAAGTGTATTCTCTGTATGAAAGCAAACACTTTTGACACTTATATTTAAGTGCTATTAATTCTGCTGAACCATAAGCATTATTTTACAATATTAAATCCCTCTAAAAGCACACAAGCTAACAAGTGTTTTTCCCATACTGTTAATGAGAAGACTTAAGGCAAAGATTATCATCACTTGTTCTGCAACTTGATTTGACTGAAACTCCCTTCCTACTCCTAAATTTAAACCCAAGCAGAAAGAATGATCAAGGTCCCACCAACAGATGATTACTAACTGGAGAATTCTTGTGGTCCTACAGAAGCACCTGACCTGATAGGCCCCTGGTTGTAATTTGTATTGAAAAAAAGTACAGTTGAAGCAACTTTTTCATTGCCACCAAGTGAGTAACTGTGGCAGGGCAAGAAATAAAATCCAGATTTCTTGGCCCTAATTATGTTTCAGCTCACCCCAGTATCACAGCAGAATAAATAATTTCCATTTTCACAAGAAAAAAATACAGGCTTGGAGGTAAAATGAGTTGTTCAAAGCAATCTAGAACTTCACAAGTCATCAAGCTCAGAGCATGGTCCTCCTCACTGTATCACACCAGTGACCATCACCTAAAGTCTCTGCTGAGATGAAGGAACCTTTAAAGATTACTCAGATACAAGAGTTTGCCTTAGATCAGTGGGTTTTCACCTTTTTCCCACCCTGTGGATTCCCAAGTGTTTCCCCTGCAGTAGACAGGCTTCCAGAGGTGAGCTCAAGTCTCCATCACCCATCAGAGGCAGACCATGGATACAAGGAGCCCATGGACATGGAGTTAAAATCACCATTTTGGATGAGAACCAAGAACTTGGAGCGTGGCTGAAACTGAGGAAGACTCCTTGCCTGGAGAAACCTCACCTTGTCATGTTCATCTATGGAGCTCAGGATGACCTGGGCAGCATCCTTGGCAATCTGGAGCTGTGTCTCTGTGACAGAGGCCCCGTGGTCCACGATGACAACGATGTGCTTGGACTGAGGGCGGACAGTCGAGACATAGACGGGCCTGAGGGACAACAAAATCCAAACCACTGTCACCAGACACCTTGTCATTTCTACTAAAGTGAAAACAGTCAGGAATTTAAAAAAACCCCAAAGAACAATGAAGAAACAATGAATTAGAACAAGAATTTTTGCCTTTAGGAAAACTTCCATGGGAAAACCAACTGAGAATGCGAACACACAGAAATGGCCCTCGCTCTCACCTTCCTTCTGATTTCTTTCTGATTTTTTAACCTAAATCAGGTCTATTTCCCTCTGTCACAGCAAGTGCTTTCAGCCAGGAATAAGCAATTTTGTTGAAGCAGCAGCAGTGTATGGGATCACTGTTTGCAGCAGTTCCCATCAAGTTTTGAATTAAGCTTTGACTAGGAAGAAAAGCCTCCTGATAAATTCTGAGTGCCAGGAACTTCACTCACATGTGAAAGTAAGTGCAATAGTGGGTATGTGCTGGTTCCATGACAAGTGACTGTGCAACTGTGAGGAGTTGATTAGCCCAGGGTGTTTGGTTTGTTGGAACAGAGGAATGCCTCTGGCCAAGGAAAGGTTTTCTCCTGCTGCCCTGGAATGACTCTCACACAGGTCATGCTCCACAACCCCTTGGATCTGCCCAGTTTTACACCCCATGGCCAATGTGAGTTAACACTGGAGAGGGTTCTTGGTGCTGCCACGTGTCTGTGCTAACATCAAACCCCATGTTTTCAGGGAAGTGGTGATCAGATCCAGTTCAATATTGAGAGATGTGTGAAAGCGTTCGCAAGCTCTCGTGCCAAGCTTCCAACCTGGAATAAATTAGGAAGATCCTCAGCACAGAGGAAGGATTCAAAAAGAAAGATGAGCCTCTTTCCTCTTTAGTCCAGACTCAAAACTTGTCACAGTCAAGTGTGAGTTTAGGGATCCAAATTTTATCAAAGGCAGCCACAGAAATCTTATTAAGAGGCAAGGAAATGCAGAAGACTTTAGACAAGGCGCTGCTACAAACAAGTGGCACAAATCAGTTCTTAACTGTAAAACAGCCTACAGCTCTACACTGTATTCATACCTAGAACTGAAATAGGGCCTTTGATCTTCAAAGCACTGAAGCATTAACTAATTAATTCACCCAAACTACCCTCTGCAGTAAATATTACCAAAAAGATATCCCTTATTTAGCTACAGAAAAATGACAACCCAGAGTAAGTGATTTGGGTAAAATCACCAATGGTTTTAGTGTCCAAATTCTGACCAAGACTGGGGCACCCTCATTCTCACATCAACAGATTGCACCTTTCCAAGGCCACAGAAAACCTGATCAAGCTCAGACACTTTGTGCTTTGATGGTACATAGAAATACCATCTGTAAACATTTGATTGCTCAACACTGACATGTAACCAAACCCCTCCTTAGTCTCTGTGCACTCCTTGCATGGAAATGTCCCCGGATGTGCCGGTTCTTCCTCTGCACAGACTGATTAACTGGTAGAATTAGCTGATGTGTGACCAGAGATAATAAAACCACTGCATCTTCTCAGAAGATTCCAGCCTTGAGCCTTTATCAGTTCCATAGTACTGACAGCAAAAACTAGGGAAAAATATTGCCCCTCAACTGCTTGGCATCATGTGTACATATACAGAAATATTCCCCCGAGCAGGAAAACCTGCCATCCTTTTTTTTACATTTTTTTAGTGGAAAAAGGAAGTTTTCACTATTGCTGCTTCCCCATTATCCATGATGTGCCACCTGAGTCTGGGGTGGAGATTGGAAAAATGCTCCTTTCCTGTCTCTCACCCCCTTCCCCAAAGCGATGCACCTGCCAAATCAGCAGAATACATGTTCACTACTTTATTTTCAGGGGTCAAGTATGAGTCAAGTGTAAGTCAGATTTTCCCTACAAGCTGACCTACATTTTCCAAGTCACTGCTATTTACAGCTTATTTGATTTGGGAGAGGTGAGGAACCTGTACGTAATTCTATTTTACTTCAAAGCTTCTTAGAAGTGAAAAACTGGTGCTTTAAAAAACAAACCTAAGAAAACCCAAGGGACTCCATTAGAAGTGACTCATGAATGTTGTCAGCTTGGCAAAGCACAATGCTGGAATGAAATCAGTGCTTGAGGAATCCAATTCGAGTGCTTTTCCCAGGAAATGGGAAGGAGACAGACCGTACCTGCTGCGGTGTTCGTAGTTGCCTTTGCACCGGAACTTGTGGGCTGGGAAAACAGTGAAAATTCCTTCTTCTGAGCTGAAATACTGCCATTTAATACCTGGGTTCGACTTCAGGTTATCAGCAAGAACTGGAGGACAGAGGAGAAAAATGAAAAACTAAGTAGAGTGACAAAGGCAAAACTTGAAGGTATTGTTATTGTTATTCCCAGCCTCTCTCTCGAGTGTTCTTGGAGAAGGATAACCAGGGTCACAACGTGGAATACAGGTTGCTCTACTTGAGGACTGATAAAGCCTAACATCCAATTTGCAAACAGTTAAAGGCTTTTGGAAACTAAACACTGGATTTGACAGATTTTGCTTAATATGTGATGACAGTTCCTGAATCTCTGCAGTTTAACTGTGTTCCAAGAAGTCAAGGCCAGAGCAAGGAAGGAAGAGATTAAGGCAATTATATATAATATGTGTAAATACCTACATCTACATGTAATGATAAATACACTGTCAACATCGTTTCCCTGGGAAAAAACCCACCCTAATGTTAAAAAAATCGTGTTCTTTATACTGAAATAGCTCCAAAACATTAAACAGGTTTGCTGCTTACAGCTCCATAACCCAACCTGCTGACATTACATATTCTGAGTTCTGTTTGAAAATGTCTACATGGACATTTAGCAAAAATGTGCAGCCAAGTAGAAACCAAGCTCAGAATATAACCATAGGGTGGAGATCTCAAACCCTCCTATAGTTTATAGGCCATGTTCATTACCTTTAAAATGTGCTTTCTTATTAAAATAATCTCTGAGGAAGCACCAATTAACAGGAACAATAAAAGCAATTTAAAAACTACATATTAGTAATATGACAAAACTGACTGGATTAGTAAAAACAGAAAACACCATCAAACCCAACAAGGAAATAAAGCACCTACTCCAGGGCCAAGACCATGTGCACTAAGAACTTAAAAAGATAATAATTAACACACCAAATGAAGCCAACAGACTGCTCAGATACTGTGGAAATCCCGAGCACTTGCAACCCAGATGGGGTCAGTCACATTTTAATCACTTGGGGCAGAGGTGACAGAAAATCCCAGAATGGTTTGGGTTGGGAAGGACCTTAAAGACCATCTTGTTCCACTCCTCTGCCGTTTTCAGGGAATAAATCCCATGGGCACTGGGATTTCTGCCTCATAATGGGATGGGAACGTTGCAGCTGCCACCTGGAGCATGGACCTTGTCTGCTCTCCCTGCCAGCCTGGAGAGACACAGGGATTGGTGTTCATCCCATGGGATCACCAGTGATACTAGGTTTGCTGGGTCCCTTAAACAAAAGGAAAAACACTCCCAGGAGAGAGGGAGTGGGAAGTCATTAGCATGGGAGGCACAAACCCTTTCCCACCACGACAGTAACAGGATTATATTCCACTCAGGGCAAAACACCATCTCTGCTTGCAGCAAAATGAAAATAAAGCCTGAATGTTTGAATTCTTTAGTTTTAAGCTAACAATTAAAGTGGATCATCATCCCATCAGCTTCAAATGCATTTAAAAAAAATTTCCTTGCCACTTCTCCTTTCATGTTCTTTGATTGCAGAACTAGAGAACTGGCAGAGGGGGGCTCTGATTTCCAGTGCTTCACCTTCCGCTGAGCATTCCCCTTGGGACTGACACTGAAAATAGGCCAGTTTCATCTCCTGGATCTCTTGCATTATCAAATATGCCAATATTTGGGTTGGAAATGACTGCAGGGCACATTTCAAACCTTAGCCAGACACTCTACAACAAAATATCCACACTGAGTACAGTCTGAGTTCAACACCCCCAACAGTTTAACACTTACTCAAGTTTCCCAGACTGGCTGTGGCCACGATGTTCTCTCCACATTCAGCTCAGGGGAATTACCCTGGAAAAACCACTGTCTTGGGGTTTCCCCACTCCTCTTTGCCACAGTATTTTGTATTCCCACAGCGCCTACAAATCCCAGTGGAAGTCCTGGGCTGGAACTGTTGGGTTCTGTGCAAAAATGCAGCTTCACATGACCGTGGCTTTGAAGAGTTTTGTGCCTTGATGGACCAAGGACTAGCAGAGATCCCTCTCCACATCCCCCCCTAAAAGCACTCATCCTGTTTTCGTCTGAACTGCTGGTTCACATGATGGCAATGCCTTGCAGGCAGGAGGGCCATGAGACTATAAACCATTTAAATCCTCCTTTTTATGTCTAGCCACCAGGATTTCATAGTTCTGGGGGTAAAGTCTGGCAGTTGTTTTTGTATAAAGAGGCTGAATTTCTGGAATTTAAGTTTTTGTTATGAGTTACAGAACTTGAAAAATGTATTTTAAAATCTGACATGTGAACACTCAGTTAAAGCCTGGATGAAATAACTTGTCCAGTGGAATTTTACCAACAGCATTAAAATAAAGGAGTTTACAATTTAAAAGGTTTAGGGTTTTTTTTAATCCTTGCTATATTAAAGATAAACTTGTCATTTCCACAAGGCCACAATCTGTATTTATTTCCCCATGACAGCATCTGGATTTAAAAGTGTTCTTTTTCCCCATAAACCAACTGGGTTTGAAACTCAAACTCTTTACAGCCTCGGTGCCTCTCTCTGCTGTTCTACCTTTTCACACAGTTCTGCTCATATTTCCTTCACTGAGTATGTTAGTTCAGTAACACCCTCCCCAGAGACCACCAATTTTATCCTAACACTGCTTTTTTTCCCTCTTTTTTCTCCTTTTCTTATGACCACTGCAGATAAGCCATGGCTGAAAAACCTTTAGTTCTCATTTTAACTCAAGAGTAATTTAATTTTTGTTTTTCATTTTCTGGTCAGGTTCATTTGTGCAAGTATGAGAAGGTACCCCCCTCCCTGTTCTAATCCAAAGTACATCTTGGGCCCCCAACACAGGAAAGATGTGGACACATTGGAACAAGTCCAGAGGAGGCCACGGAGATGCTCCGAGGGCTGGAGCCCCTCTGCTCTGGAGCCAGGCTGGGAGAGCTGAGGGTGTTCACCTGGAGAAGAGGAGGCTCCAGGGGGACCTTAGAGCCCCTTCCAGTGCCTAAAGGGGATCCAGGAGAGCTGGAGAGGGACTTGGGACAAGGATGTGGAATGACAGGACAAGGGGGAATGGCTTCCCACTGCCAGAGGGCAGGGTTAGATGGGATATTGGGTAAGAATTCTTCCCTGTGAGGGTGGTGAGGCCCTGGCACAGGTTGCCCAGAGAAGCTGTGGCTGCCCCATCCCTGGAA
>JAWWLV010000005.1:1848844-1914713 GCA_035041135.1 Platyrinchus mystaceus
GCCCTGTCCAACCTGGCCTTGGACACTTCCAGGGATGGGGCAGCCACAGCTTCTCTGGGCAACTTGTGCCAGGGCCTCACCACCCTCACAGTGAACAACTTCTTCCTAATATCCCACCTAACCCTGCCCTCCTTCAGCTTAAAGCCATTCCCCCTTGTCCTGCATGCCCTTGTAAATAGTCCCTCTTGATCTTCTGCATTATCCTGGCTCTTCACAGCAAGTAAGAGAGAGTGAGAAATGGACCCTCCTGACCACCACTCCCCTCCCAGGATGTGAGATCAGGAAGGATCCTCTGTCAGACACTGAAAGCAGCCAAACTGTGATGCCTTAGAGCTCTACACAGGCTCATCACTCCGCTGGGAACTGCTTGTTGACATTATCGGCACCTGCTCCCTGACAACTCTCCCAAGTCCCCTCCATCGAGGAAAAGCCTTGACATTTTGCAGGAACGCAGTGCTCAGATCCAGGCTGTGGCTTTTCCCATCCCCATTAAAATGTAACCACTTCAAAAAATCACAGCTCTTACCCAGCGAGCAAAACTGCTGATTTTTTGTTGGCTAAAGAATCTGCAGCCTGAGATTGATTGATAACGGATGGGTTTCACAAAAAGCGTGTTTATCTTGGGGCAAAACCAAAAAACCTGCGAATTAAACATCTCCAGGCTAAAGAAATATTTCCGAGCAACACTAAAGAACAAACTTTGAGGGAAAAATAATGACTTTTCAGGATGTAAGCAAATTGTCCCAGTGCTCCCATCAAAATCCATTAACAATGGCAACAGGATTGTTAGCAACTAACATTATTCGTGTCTCAGCACACAGGCAGTAAATGCTGGTGTTGAATTCAAAATCATCAGGTTTGACTCTGCCATGCCTTCTAGGAAGGCAAAAATAAAGTTATCACCCCCAACTTCCCTTCCATTGGAGTTCCTGAAGCCCCAAACCCATCACCACAGGCCAAGGGGATCAGAGTTTTAGGTATAAACTCCCCATTTACGTTGCATTTTTTTATTGGAGCATTTTAATACAAAAATCAACAAAGTCCTCAGCTTTTCTCAGTATGCAGGTTTTGTGTTACCCCTCAGTAAGATGAAGACATGGATGCCTAAATAATCTGCAGCAGAGTTGGCAAAAGGGAGCAGAAAATTATTGCAGCACATCCCATTCTTCCTTCTTGCTGCAGCACATGAGCAGCCAAAGGAAATACAGTTAATGAGAGAGTGGTATAAATAAAATATGAAGAATTGTTTTAAACCACATAAATTAAAGACCAGCCCCCAGACAGACTTGTCATCCAAGAGCAAGGGCTGCTCCAGACTGAGCTAAGTAGGGGCATCTACTTCAAACCTCTTTTCAGGTGCAGTTTGCCTTAAAATTGACTTTTTGCACCTTGCAATGAAGTGTATTTTTAAAGTGCCACTGGTTCCATGATACAAGGACCTTGAGAAGAGACCCGTTCCCCTCACAAACACATGTCCTTAGAAAAACAAGACCAGGAACCGGGCAGAGGCAGCACTGTGGCACGTTCACATTGCAATATTTGCCATCATTTGAATTACACTGGAGAATTTTCCACGTGTTTCTTTTGGACGCTTCTAAGTTCTTTTAATTCAGAATAATATATCTGAGCATCTTCCCCATTAAAGCCACAACTAAAACTAAAGCCCCAGCACGGCCAAGTGGCATTTACAGCAAATATTTATATTCTTGGCTGTAACTACTGGTTTTACCTTTACAACATATTTATACCTTGCACATTTTCCACACTAATTTCAAACCATACAAACCTCCCCATCACTAGCTTTGGAAGAAGTTAAAAAGCCCATATATTTATGTATTTAATATTTGAAGAAAAGCATTGCTCAGCACCCTTTCTCTGCTCAAAGGAAACAATTTTTACCAGTGTCTTCCCTCATTTTTCACCTGTCTCTCTCAATTTTTACCAGTGTCTTCCCTCAATTTTTACCATTGTCTCCCTTCATTTTTACCAGTGTCTTCCCTCAATTTTTACCAGTGTCTCCCTTCATTTTTACCAGTGTCTTCCCTCATTTTTTACCACTGTCTCCCTAAATTTTTACCAGTGTCCACCGCTTTTGGAAGGAGCACAACTACAAGGTGGATGAGAACAGTGATGGCTGACCAAGGTCTTCTCTGAGATTTGGCCCAAAATGTTCTAGGTGACAACACCACATCCAACACTTGGGAAGTCCTCCAGAATCCTTCCCAATGAAAACACAACCAACCCTTGCATTTAGATATAATTTTGCACTTATTTAACCCCGAGCCAAAGCTCACTTCCAAGCCAGGCCTGCTCACCCCATCCCCCTTTCCCTGCGTCTCTCCAAGCCCTTCCTTCTGGATTCGCTTTAATGAAGACCCGATCGAAGGCGCATCCCGAGGGAGCAAACAGAGCTGCGACTCCCACTTTGATCTCTTCCCCATGGAGAACCCGCTCCCTGCCTGGCTCGCAAGATGTTCATGTGATTGACGTTGGCTCTGATGTACAAACTGCTTTGAACTTCACACACTCAATTCCCATCAGGCCGCGCTCATTTTTATTCTCCTTCAACAGGATTTACGAGCGGGAGATCAGCAAGTGGAGGAGATAAAATAAATTTGCAGGGGCTTTGAATCTCACATCAAACCAGGGCTCGAGTGAGCTCCAATTGGATTGTGCTCGGCCTGAATTTACACTGTAAATCAGCCTCTTTTGTACAGTTTCAGTTTAGCGAGCTATGCATAAAAATGGCACTTGAGCAGCTGCTGAGGGCTTCACGTTGTTTTAACACTCATTTCTTTGCCCCCCTTCCCTTTTCCCTTTAAGCTGCCATCAGTATGCAAATGAAATTATGTAAGTTGGCTCAAAATTCAGCAGTTCCTTTGAAATCCACAGCTAGGCCTGTTTCCTTGATTGCAGGGCAAGATTTTAACTCCTGTTTTACATAAATACTTTAATATATAGTCCCCACTGCATCTAAACAGAATGCTGGAAAACAATGTTTTTATTAATAAACTGGAAAAATAACTGACTACTGATGGTTCAGTTAATCAATTTCTTCTGGCAAGGCATTAAAGTTGCTCTAATTATTTCAACTATTCTTGAAAAACTACAAACATTCTTGGTCTCAGTGTAAATAAAGTGTATTATTGGAAGAAGGATTCAACCCAGTAACAGAAACTGTTTCAAAACCCACTTTTTCATGAGGCTTTGGGCTACATTAGAAGTAAAGCAACAGTCCAAAAGGGCAATTTCCTAAATACCTGCTGCAGTTTAGGGACAAATCAAGGTCCTGCCAAGACTGTGTACACTCCCTACATCTTCTGCTGCAGCCTGACACTCTGCAAGAACAGCAAATACATCTTAAATTTCATTCAGAGTGGCCCACCCACTTCTCCTTTGGAATTGCAGCTCTTCAGATATTGCAGCAACAGAAGGAACTGAATGGGATTCCCGTTATCTCCCACTTAACTGCTCGGGAGAGGAAAGATAAACACAGAAAGAGCTGTGATAAAACTGAACTGCCTTAGCAAATATTTAACCATCTGTTAAAAAAAAAAAAAGGGAAGAAAAAAACAGACCACTTTTGAAAGCAGTATCACAGTCAGGGAGTAAATGATTTTCAAATATAGGTTTGTAAACTCACTTATTCAAACAGCCCCTATTAATGTTTGCAATGCAACACTGCCAAGGAGCCTGTTTTACCAACAAACACTTCTCCATTCCATTTCCTTTCACAAATTTAGATAAATGCATTCCCTGAGCTCTTATCAGCATACTTAAATAAAGAGCAAAAATAGATTTCCAGCTGCCTTGAAACATGGATGTTTAGAGCAAAACCAGGAACACTGATTGTGCCGATGAGACTCTAAATAGATGGGTTTGGAGACCTGTGACAACTTTCCACAAAAAAAACAGCAGTGAAATTCATTTCTGTCCTCCAGGGTAGAAGCAAAGAGTACAGGGGATGTTTCCACCAGTACAAATTTGTATCCAAATCCAGTGTGGAGGTACAGCTTTACTGGCCACCTCTCACAGCAGGGATGACACAAGGGGTGGCTTCCCAGACCTGCCACTCCGTCCTTCTCTCCCTGCTCGAATCCAAGTCAAAGGCAACTCAAGGAAACTGGATTGCCCACCTTCTCTCACAGACACCCAAGGACATGAAATGCTGAAGCATAACAGAGCAATGGGTCTCAAAACTGGGCAGGAGAGCAGAAGGATCAAGGCTGGGTTAGGGAACATTTTTTGTCTTCCTTTGAAAGCATTGTCTGTTTATTTGTTGGAAAAGTTGCAAAGGCAGCTTTGTGTTTCCTTACAAATGCATCTGATTAATAACTTAAAGCCTCTTTTTTTTTTTGGAAGGCAATTTTACTGCAGCCATGCAGGGCTTTGCTATGCTGAGAAACCACTGGTTTGTCTTGTATAGTCCCAGTTCTGTAATGTGCATATTTGCAACTGTATCTTCACAGGTACTTATGATGCAAACACAACTTGGACTTACCTGGCACACTGGGACTATATAAAGCTACTTCTGAAAGCCTCCTAAAAGAGCCAGTTAGCGCCAATCTCAGATTTTCCCAAATAAGGCATTTTGTGTAGCAGGTAGGTGACTCAAACATTACCCACATGTCAGACTTACCCTTCGTATGGAAAGAATTTGATCTTATTTCCTCTGCAAATGTTCAATATACAACACCTGTTTATCTACTTGTTGCCATCCAGGCCAACACCATATTTAAGAATAAAGCTATTTCAGTTGTCACCCACATGCAAAGCTAATGCTTCCAAAGCTGTTTCCCAAAACTCATTTCTTAAATCTTTATGTTGACACTTCTCACAACTGACATGTATCCCATAAGTTCCCACTGCAGGTGCAGGGAAGCTGCAGATGCTCAGGACTTCTGATAAATAAACACTCTTCATTCTTTTCCCTGCCCTCATGCTGACACTCTGTCAGCCCCATCTACACATCAGCCCATCTCAGTTCCAAGATTTCCTGAATACCTACTGCTTTTAGGCATGAAAACCAGGAGACACCATCTTGTGCACAAAGGTATTTATCCTCTTAAGGAGGAAGACATTTTAATTAAAACATTGTCTTGTAAATAACCACCCAGTTCAATCGTGATAGGGAATGTCTGGAGACAGCATGAAATCCTTTCTCATGGCTCCTTCAGCAGCTTTTGCTAGTGAGGAGACACAAAGCCTCATTTTTCCAGCAGGGATTTCTTGGAGGATTAGAAGATGCATTTCACTTGACATTTGTTTTCCTTATCTTCCATCAGTTTTGCTAAGAGCTGGAGCACTTGATCCATATTAACTCTGTCTGGTTGGAGCAGCACCTCCTCCCAACTGCTTCTGAGCACTTCCCTGGGAAAAGGAGCCAGGCTCCATCCTGGACACAAATAGAGCCCAGATGCTTTGGCAGGTACCACATCTCGGAACCAACCACTCTGAGATGGCTCAAAGCTCTGCTCTCCCTCCATGTCACCGTGGTTTTGCCATTCCCAAACCTTGATTAAGTAGAACTGAAAATGCAAACTGATACCTCTGAAGAAAGGATCAGCAAAATCTAGAGAGGAACACACAGTCCCTGCTCTGTTCACCTCCCCTGCACATGTACTTAGGCGTGTGATTAATTTTCCTTTACCCAAGCACATATTTAGACTCTTTGGTAAACCAGATGAGCATAATTGTATGATTAAATGTTTGTGGAATTAAGGCCTGGGGAATAGTCCCTTGCCAAAACCACTCGATAGCCACCAACTGCACTGCCTCATCTAGTTGGTGTTGCATATTCTAATTTATTTCTTTTCACCGCCGTCCAAAACAAGGCAGTTCCATTTCACAAACCTGCCCTGGTGGGGGAACAAATACACAACTGCTGTACTTACACTAGATAAATCAGTATATGTTGGGTACAATATAGCAACCCAAACACTGTCAGGCTGGTAGTTTTAATCTAGACCTAATCACTGTGGACTGCAGTCACATGAAAACCTATTTATTTGGGCTTTTCACTGTAAACCCAATACCACATAATGGCAATAACATAAACATTGCTTTCCCTGTCATATCTCACTACTCAACTAAACAAGCAAGTCAAATACCAGGTTCATGTTATAACCCAGTCGGTGCTTTGTTAGGTCCTATTTTGTATCATTTATATACAGTCACCAGGTGTGGAAGTCTCACAGTTTATCTCAAGCAACAAGGCAAACCCCTCTTTGAAGCCAATGCTCGGATTTTCAAGATAAAGACAAGGAAACACAAGGCCACAAACGGATAATTTTGTTAATGGTAGCAACAAACAAACTGAAGATAACAAGCCATTAAAAGAAAACCTGAAGAAAAAACCCCTTTCTTTACAGAATAGTTCAGCATCTCCCTCACAAGTTAATTTTCCAAAACCAATCCAAACTTGCAGCATTCCCTATGGAATGTCAATAAGTTGGACAGCAATGTAAAAGGCTGATGGAACAATCACCTGGCAGCAGTAAGTACCACCAGATTTTCAAATGTCTCTTTTTAGAGGCTGAACAACATGTGAAAAACAGCCTTAAACACTATGGGACAGGCCTTCAAATCTACTTTAAAAATACACCCTGAAGACAACGTGCTCCTGACACTGTTCTTGCCCCAAGTGTTTGCTCAAGTGAAGAGGCTACGTGACAAAACACCAAGAAAAAGAACACACAGAGTTAAGGAGTTGTAGCACAAATATTTCACAACCCTCCTGAACCACAGTCACAGCCCTAAGGACACACACATTTTCAAGGCACAATCTAAAGCAAAGTATCTCAGGAAAACAGCAAATAGCGCAGACAAATCTGTGTCTTTTTCCATGTGACCTCTTCTATAGCAGCAGCTGGTAAATGCTCCAAACCAAAATATTATAACTATCGTTGCTCAAACACCAGCACTCTTCTGCCCAACTAAAACACACATTTTAAACATCAAGGATAAGCTGTTATCAGCAATAGCATGTCCAATTTAATGTCCCACATGTGCAGGCCTCCTCATAGCTGGAGCAAATTACTTCACAAATTAAACATGGAAGAATTCACAATATGATCACAATATCCAGGTGGGAGATGCTTTTAAAACTCCGTAATCAAGGTTTGCATAAACTTTCCATAAATTGAGAAGCTGTGGCTGACCCATCCCAGGAAGTGTCCAAAGCCAGGTTGGACAGGGCTTCGAGCAACCTGGGATAGTGGAAGGTGTCCCTGCCCATGGCAGGGGCTGCAATGAAATGATTTTTAAGGTTCCTTCCAAGCCAAACGTTTCAACAATTCTATGAAATGGAAAGTTACGCTTGTTCTTTTCAAGAGCATATGGAACTAAATGTTTAAAATCTTGAACATTGAAAAAATTATTACCCTTTTATTGGAAAAATCAGACCCTCACACCTTCCTACAATTAGGAAATCTAATTGCCTATTCTGCAAATAGGTAGCATAATAAAACATGACTAAATACAACCAACTGCTCAGATTTAGACTATTCAAAACTCCTGTATTTAAAAACAAAATAAATTGAACATGAACAAATCCAGTTTCCAAGCAATATACTCAATTTATGTAAACCTCTGTATCAAACAGCAACATGTCAACTTGATTTAATTGTAAAGCAGCATTTTTAGCATGTGATGTACTGACCAACTCGTGATTTTGGTTACTTCAAAGGAGAAAAAAAACAGTCCCATGACCAGCTTGAGAAGAATTATTCAAGGCAAGCAGTGTCTCAGTGCAAAAATGGTATCCCGGATCTAGAAAGACTCATTTTATATAGAATACTTTGAAGGGTTGAACAAATTTTTTTCTTTTTTTTTTTTTTTCGTTTCCAGCTGAGTCCCAGTTCTTGTTGAAAGCTCCTCATTAAACACTGATGTGGTAGAAATGTAAAAGAATCTGAGGACAAGGTTAGAGACACCTTTGGAGTTCTGTCTTCTCCCTTTTTCAGAGTTATCCAAAGCAGAAAATACAGGCAATTTTGCAAAGAAATCCTAATTTTTCTTCGTTTTTAAGAGAGAGCATAAGTAATTTCAGAATTTAATACTCACTCCATCATAGATGGTGGAATAGTACAGCAGTCTTGGATGGCAGTCAAGGGTGAGGTGAGATGGGCAGTGTATGATGCTTCCACTACTTGCTTGTTACGATTCACAACATCCAAGTAACGGTTAAATTTTTCACGAATTTTTTTTGCCAACTGCAAAAAGAAGTAAAAAAGAAATATTAAAATTAAGTCACTTTCTCTGTATTACCCATTTCTTGTTAAGCAACATCAATGGAAAGTAAAAGCTGTATGTGTTAAATATGATAGTTGTCTGATTTGCTCACTGGACTTTTATTTCAGTGGTTTAAGCACTGCAAATCAAGTAATTAATAATACTGGCCACAGAAAGCAGTAAAGGCAAGAAGATAAAATACATTTACCATCTAGCAGTGGGTGCTTGAACTTAAAAGTTTTCCATGTATGAAAAGTGTAATTTCCATGGCATCAAACTTCCCTTTCATTAAGAACTGACACCTGGAGGTGGCTCTGCCTGTACTACTGGCTTAGCACTGAAGTGCTCCAAGGCCTGACAAGGATGTGATGGAGATTAAAACAAGCCACAAGTCAACTTAATGAACCCCTAGGAAAGCCCAAATAACAGTGTTAGAGAAGCCATCACCTCCACAGAACTCTCCTACTGCTCCAGGAACAAACAGACAACAGCCAATCTCCCATTGCACTGAATCTGCTTACAGGAGCAACCTCGAGATCCAGGGAATTCCAAATACTGCCATGAATATTTCTCTGTCTATCAACAGCTTCCTCAATCAGGTGGATCTGTGCAGATGTATTTCATAACTCCTTTCATGCAGATTTGGCCAAAAAAAGCCATCTCAGCTCTTGCTTCTCCTCTGTATTCCCTGCTGGTTTCCTGGGAGGCTCCACAGGCTCTTGGCTCAGCATCACCTGAATGATTTTCTTCATCGATCTCTGGGCAGCTCACTGGGCCTCATCATAAGCTACAACAGCTTCAAATACAAACCTCAACTACAAAATGAAAAATCTCTAACTGATGTTATAACAGAAAGAAAAATATGACAACTGTCTCGCACCAGTGAAATTCCTCCTGAATCCTTCTGCTGTCAGAATTCCCTCTGAGGAAGGCAACCACTTATAAATAAGGATAAGGTTTAGAGGTTACACTATTGTAAGAGCCAATTTCTCTCCTTTCAGAAAGTGAAAACAAACACTGTAATCCCTCCCCAGCAATTCTCAGGCCTTTTAAAAAAAAATTAAACTTTAGAAATAGAAAATTGGGTACTTCAGCCCTTCTTTTAAAATGCTTCCTAAAAGAATTTGAATAAACATAAAAATCACCAAATTTTTTGCAAACAAGTATTTCCAAGCTCTGTATCAGAGTTGGTTGGTGTGTGATTTGAAGGACTTTCTGCAGGCAGAGCTCTCTCCATGCCAGGCAGACTCCAAGCAGTGGGAAGGCTCCCGGTGTTAACAAGGGCAGAGCCTGCTGGGACACATCACAGGCCCATTGAAGTCACTGTGCTGTCACATAAGAGCTCGCTTGTGTCTCCTTCATTAGGCCCTTCCCAACGAGCCTGACTAATGACACTGCCAGGGAAAACTGGAAGGGAAAAATCTGTGGCTGTTCCTTGAGCAAACGTGACAGTAAACAGTTATTAGGAAGCGTCAGATTTTACACGAAACATTTACTGAGACTTGTGCTCCTGGTCTTTCATCAGAGCGAGAAATTAATAAAACAGATCAGGCTTTTTTTTTTGCTCTGCACATTCTGTACCCTTTTCACATCAATACTTCCATTGTATTTAATCATCAGCCAGACACATCCTAAATGAAAGAGAATAATCTTTCAACACTGAGGTGCTGAATATTCAGAAACGCTGCGTTTTGCAATTCTGCAAACTTCTCCAGAGCTAATCGAGCTCCTTACTCCACACCACTCCCCTCTCCTGCTCCCTGGACACCCCAAACTTTGTGGGAATGATTTAACAGAGCCACTACAAGTGCCGAGAAATGCCATCGGTTTTTCCACATCCCCTGGACTAAGAAATGTCTTTCCCAATGATTACTAACGGGACATTTCGTCATGATTTACTTTGTTATATGAACAACCAGGCCCACACTGATACAGCATTGCCTTTGCTTCCATTGTTCCCAGGGAATGCTGCAGCTCCACGACAAGTCTCCTGGGAGCACAGGTTTTAATAGGACCTTGCTCAAATGACTTGCAGAATTATACCTAATTAGTTTTGTAGAATGATTTATTGCCAAGGCACCAGAGGACTACTAATGGGCTGCTCCATGTTAGACATCCAACACCATTAAATTGCTCCCAGTTGTTAGATAATAAGCTGTTTTATGGTAAACTTTCTTTTTGTCTGGCTGTACTCCTCAAATGTGTGGATTCTTCTGCAGTCTCAAACGTAGACAAGTCAAATTTCCTACATTTCCATTAAGGTTTGGTGGGTACAAAGTATCTCTCTAAGTTTAGGCAAATGAAATGGCTGTGCTTAAGCACAGGTAAACCAGATATTTGTATGGGTTTTTTTCTTGGTTTTTCTACCTGAAATCATGAAAAGGGGAGAGAGCTTAACTTTTCTGAGAAAAGGCCCACGTGAGCATCATTAGCAGTAATAAAACCAACACAGAGCCCCAGAACAAAAGGCCTCTGGTTTGGAATCACGGCTGGTCTCTGATAAATGAAGGCTGTACAAGACGAGGCTTCGGTGTTGATGAGTTTTCACCTTCGAGGTTGAACGATAAAAGCACCCCCCAGCCTTTGAATTTCACCCTGCTGTGCCAAGTCTAAGGATCTGACAAATCTGTTTTTCAGAAGATCCTGTACCTCAGAAGCTGACAAGAAGGAAATGCTTTGTTCCTAAACTGCATCACCCACTGAAAAACCTCTGAACGGCTCAGAGTCATTACATTACTTTTATTAAACGGGATCCAATGCTCTGGTTGGGGCAGAGAGTCAAGTGCATGTCAGCAACGAGGGACCTGAAGCCTCCCAGAGCTCCACAGACATCCATTCCCTGCCCACGGACAGAAGTACAGCTGGAAGAACTCAGTTTGTTTAATCTGAAGAACTCTAAAAATACTGTTCTCTGATAGCAAGACAATACTCCCAACAATCTAAACCACCTTAAAAACAGCAAACTCAAATAATTCACCAATGGTGAGACGATCCAAAAACAATTTTCCACTGAAAATTGCTTACAAGGAATAAAGTATGTTAAGAAACTAAAATTACTAAAATTTCTAAAAACAAATGGTTCTAAATCATCAAATCGAGAAGTGCTATCCAGATGAAGCCTAACAAAACTAACCTAATTGTTCTGCCATAGTTGGGCTTCAGTGGAGCACAAAAATCCAGGACACCGAACAGGCATTCCAGCCCTCAGTGATTAAAACAACAGCAAAAAACAATCCATCCTTCCCAGCTCCTCACGGCTGCCTGGTGTGCCCATGCACGTGTGCACACTCACATCATTCCCTCCCAAACTTTATTCAGCTTGCAAAGTGATGCACTCAGTTACTAGAGCCTGTCAGAATAAAAGCTGCAGGCTTAAATCACCTTCTCCTCTTTCTAAATAAAACCTTAAACTTTTTATCCAACATAAACTCTGCTTTTTTTAAATTGCCTGGAGCTGAAGAGCTGATGGATGCCAGACCCACACTGGTTACAAAACCTCAAAGGGGCAGAGAGAAAGAGATAACAAATAATGAAAGGACAGAGCGGTGAACTATTAAACTATTCTAACATAATTGTTAAAACATTTTTAAGGCAAAGCTGTGTCCTGAATCAGGCACACATAAGGGGTAGGTTTCCAACCTGCCACCCTTGGGTGGGTACCAAGTGTGACAGACATAAATCTGGACACCTTGAGACTGGCATAAAGCATTACTATCCTCTGGTTGATTCACAAAGTGCTCTTCACCTCACCTTAAAAACAAAACCATGGGGAAGCCTCACGTGGCATTCCTCTTCTTTTTTTTTTTCAGATTTCTGTATTTTCTCCCTAATTTCAATAAACACAACAATAAGCCATGAGTGCTGGCTCCAAACAATGCAGCCATTAGCCCTATTTTTCCCAGCTTTCCTTTGGCAGCTGGCAGGCAGCCAAAGCCTTTGGCTTTGCAGACAGGTTGGACAGTAACACCTGTTTCTATTACTGCAGCACCCATGGGTAATGCACTTCAGTTGTCACCATCTCCACTGACAACCTTTCATCACAACATCACTGAGGTTCTCTAATTTTCCCAGAGACATTTGCCTCATTTGCATAGTTCCCTCAAGCTTTTTTTTTTTTTTAAAGCTTCTTCCCCCCACAAAGCTCCACAGCTCTGAAGTCTTCCCTTTGCAGGGAGCTCTGAGGGAAAGCAGAGCTCCAAGGTTAGGTTTTATTTCTGGCTGTAACTTGAAAGTATTTTTCATGTTTTCAAGACTGGATATAAAATATGCATCAGTGGGGTTGACAGGCACGGATGCCATAATGGACTCACAGCCAGGGATTTAACACTGTCAGGCTCCTCAGAAAGTATTGCTTATACATGGAAGAGTTTAGTTATAATTTTTAGTTTTAAATCCCCTCTGTCAACCAGAAAAATCTGGAAAAAAGCGCCCCTCTCCAATACCCACCTGGCACTCCTCCTGCTGTATCACAATGTGCATCCATAAGATTCTTTTTTAGAAAATTTTAATATATTTATTCGTAAGGTGCCAGGCTCTTAAACAAACCATGGCTTCTGTACCAATCCTGAAAAGCATGGAGGTCAGCAGGGATGTGACTCAAGACAGGATCATAGAATCACCTCCAGCTTCTTCCCACACCTCTGCTTTAACAGATTCAAACCATTCACAGAATCCTAAAATGGTTTGGGTTGGAAGGGACATTAAGGATCATCCTCTCATTCCACCCCCTGCCGTGGGCAAGGACACCTTCCACTAGCCCAGGTTGCTCCAAGCCCCATCCAATCTCGCCTTGGACACTTCCAGGGATGGGGCAGCCACAGCTTCTCTGGGCAACCTGTGCCAGGGCCTCACCACCCTCTAAGGGAACAATTTCTTCCTGATATCTAATCCAAACCTGCCTCCTTTCAGTTTTAAGCCATTCCCCCTTGTCCCATCGCTACATGCCCTTATCAAAAGTCCCCATTCCTACTTTTCTGGGTGTTACTGAAAATATACTTAATCAGGATACAGGAAACTACTTTCTAATGTGCATTTCTTCAAAGAGACCTGAACTCATTTGAGGTTTTTTTTACTGGCCAGTAACTTTGGCAAAGCTTCCCCAGACTTACTCCAAGGAGGATGTCAAACATGGTACACAACAGAAACTAGAGAAAGGGCCAAATTCCTGAATCATTCTGGAAGTACATTAAACACAGTATAATTGCCTTTTATCACTTTATATCGATGTAAAGTTCAACGTGGTGTGAACATCCCACTTTTCACAGCCAGGGAAGATGTGCTCAACAGCCAAATGGAGGTTTTTCAGCATATTACAGACATATTTCCTCTCCAAAGAGTTCAACAGCTCTTTGCCAAGCCCCAAACCAACTAAATAAAAATTCAATCCAACCCAGTGAACATCAACAAGGTCTGAGCATCCTGTACCTTGTTGGGACAGACAAAAATACAAGAAGTTATTACAAATCTCTCTCTGCAGAGACATTGTTGCTGCTGTGCTCCAACTTCTCTCCCCAAAACTGGGAAATCTACTCCTGCTCGAGATCATTTCTCCATCCTCTCTCCTCCATGGAGCCCCATTTCCTACTCTCCACACTAAAGAAACCAGATGTCTGGCAGGATGCTGAACACACAGTTCCTTGAAATCAGCTAATCTAGATTTTCCCGTAAGAAAACTACCCCTCTTCCACTTTATTTAGATCACTAACTCACACCACTACATTTTCATATCGTATAAGAGTTCTCTGATATTGAAATAACTTACAGGGAAAGAATCCAAGTTATTTTTGGCAATAGCCACACGATTTTTAATAACCTATTCAAAGAAAAAAAGGTTTTATCTATCAGGTACAATAGTAGTAACTGCAGACCTTAAAAGTGTAACCAGTTCAATGTCAACAGGTAAACTGCTTCTTGTGTGGCACGAAGGAAGCCAAACGTATTGAACAGTTAGGCCTGAAGGCCAACAGCTGGAGTTTTTCCCTTTCTCAACAAACTGAAAGTCATTATTTACACAGTTTGGTATTAAAAAAACACCACCCCCACAACAATCCACTGGTCTGCCAGAAAAAAATCCCAGCTGACATAGATCCGTAATTAATTGCCTTTGGATATCAGCTGCTAAGAAAATGTTAAAGAATGACAAAAACAGGAATGAGAGGCAGGGGATTTCATTTGCTTACATTTGTTTGCCTTCGCTCAAGATGATCCTGTTCCATGTCCTACTCTCACTCATAAAACTCCAGTTATATTGCTGGTGATTCATTAGGGCTAAAAGATCTGGTTATTAATGAAACAGAAGTGCTCAATTATTCTTCTATCCATTTCACTGCTGAGCTTTTAACCACAGTAATTGTGCTTCACCAGGGCCTCGTTTTTCTTCTCTGACAGCTCCGAATCCATCACACAACCTCCAGTGTTTAGACAGCTATTTATATCTACTTAGGCTGAACACAGACATCTGCACTGAGGAACAAGCAGAGTCTTTTGCTAAGTGGAGAATCGATAGTTGGGACTTCAAAGAAGTTTTAATCCAGTTTCTTGGTTTCCCAAAAACACTTTTGGCTTTCAAAAGCCATCTGATACGTATAATCCAGCCCACATGGCCCTTCTGCGGCGCTCAGACCACCCAGAAATGCTCCAGAAAAATGCTGCCCTACACGACGCAAAGCCAGGAATCCCTTCCTTAAAGATGTCGGGATGGTTTGGGATTTAAACTTTTGAAGTCGGGTGACAATTACAATCTCATGGTCCCTTTGCATGCTGGCACCCACCTGGGCATGATTACAGGGAAGCCAAAGTTGGAGGACAACGGAGCTGAGGAAGGGTCTGGAGCACCAGGAGCAGCTGAGGGAGCTGGGAGGGCTCAGCCTGGAGAAAAGGAGGCTCAGGGGGGACTTTCTCACTCTCTGCAACTCCCTGACAGGAGAATGGAAGCAGGTGGGGTCAGGCTCTGCTCCCAGGGAACAAGGGACAGGATGAGAGGAAACAGCCTCAAGTTGCACCAGCGGACATTTAGATTGGGTATTTGGGAAAATTCCTTCCTTGAAAGGGTTGTCCAGCCCTGGCACAGCTGCCCAGGGCAGCGGTGGAGTCCCCATCCCTGGAGAGATTTAAAAGCCATGTGGATGTGGCACTTGGGGACACGGGGCAGTGGTGGCCTTGGCAGTGCTGGGGGAATGATTGGACTCAATGACTTAAAGGTCTTTTCCAAACTAAACCACCCTCACAATCCCATTTGAACCAGCTCTGCTTTGACTTTTCCTTGGTAAAAATATTTTAAAAGACTGGAAATTTCACCACTTACAATAAGCATAACTTAATTTTACTACATTACATGACCAGTTTTGGTGCCCATGAACATGCCATGCATTGATCTGCTCTTGGAAATCAGCAATACCCCTCATGCACAATCGGGCTGCCTGCACTGCTGAGGAGTAATTCCCGTTTTCCTGGGGAAAGCCCGACTCTGAGGCACTTTTGTTTCTACTGAACATTAAAACTGGTGTGGTAGGGGTCAGGCAGGTCGGGTACTTGCTGAAGGTTGTGCAAGTGAGTCTAGGCTTAAACTGGAAGGAAAAGCTGGGGTTTTGTTCCAGAGCAGCAACCACCTCTTTGGCCAAAACCCATCGCCTTTACCACAGGGGTGCACTTGTGAACATAATTACTATCTTAGTTTCCTGAAGAATATAAGATGATCTATTTATCTTTTTTTAAATGGATCCAAAATTAATTTTAAAAATACACACATGTATTAAAATGCAAACAGGCCTGTGCTGAGATATATTATCTCAATGTTAAACTGAAGAGTTCAATGCTCAAGTGTGTACTCACAAGCCCCCACAAAATTAAAAAACCCCACAACCACAATCATTATGCAAGAGGCTGTAGCTGTTTCCACAAAGCAATCAACACCATTTCTACATTCACAATGACATTAGTGGTTTTGCTTTGAATTAGATCGATTTTAAAAGAGACAATTCCAACATGAAAGCCTGTCAATTAATGGGAGATACTACATGAGGGTCCTTTTGATTCCCAGGTTCAGCCCCACAGAAAACAGATGGAAAACCTTTTCATGGCAATGCAAAACTCTCAAATGCATCATCAGCCCATACAGGCCATCTCCATTTATATTTATTCCATTGGTTGTTATCTGATGTGCTGCATGTTAGGAAAGGGCCACAAATCTAGGCAAAACTGCAATCCCTAAGCTCACTCTGCCTTGGTAACACAGTGAGAGGTGGAAAGGGGCTTTTGGACTCACCTGTTGCACTTCACTTTCTCCATTCGATATTTTCTCTGTGTACACAAAGGAGTTGAATATTCTCTGCAAGAAAAACCAGAAAGGATGTGTAAGAGACTTTTAGTAATAAATGCCACATTAAATGAGCTCCAGAAGGCAAATGAGGGAGGAAATAAGGTTAGAGAAGGACCTGGGGAGTCTCCAATGACAGGTTTTCCCAAGGGGAATCATGTCTCTCTGTATCTGTGGACCTGCATTGGTTTTGAAGGCAAGGACATAACAGGGGTTTTCCAAAACATCTGTTTATTTATCAGACTGACATAAGGTGCTAAAAACAATGTCTCACATCACAAAGCTACTGTTGTGCAAACTATGACCCTTCTCTTGCTGAACATTTAACCCACAGACAAGTATTTTTAAAAGTAATTGTTTCCAACTAACACGAGAGGCTGTGAGCCAAAATTATACATATTTGGTATCTGGAAAAAAGGAAAATGAGACCCAATTTTGAACATAACCAGATCAACCTCACTAATGGCAAAACCAGATGTATCAGAAGATAGATGTGAGAGCTTTGTCCTTTCCTGCAGAAGCTCTGCATCAGTTCCCAGAGGGACAGGAGTGCTTCCACAGGTGACAGCCACGCTGCCATCTCCGTTTACTTGCAGTGGTTATGTGGAGGAAAGAAACATTCAACATCTTGTTAATATTCAGCTTCCAGACTGAAAAATAAGGTTGGAATCCCTGAAAAGTTTGCCTGATACACCTAAGTTTCTCTTGCAAGATTTCTCATTTCCAAGGGCAGCTTGGGCTATCCCCACTGGAAAACATATAACATCCCTAAAATATTCCTTTGCCATTTTTGTCTTAATAGCTGCAAACACAGCAGAGTTTTGAGAGAACAGTATCATGCAGAACAAGAATAGTGCTGGTTATTCACTATCAGTAAATGTAACAGTAATATCTTGAGGTTATTTCGGCTGTGAGACATTTCTCTACCAGCCTCAAGGAGAGCTGGGATTTCACTGATGGAATGGATTCCACATCTATCAGTGTTAAATCAAACACATGACATCACATCTGGCAAAGGACAGTGATTCATAAAGGCCCTGTTGAGTCTCTCCCTTAGCTGTGAAATCATCATTGGTCCATGACTCCAAGAGGTTTTTTGAAACAGGTTCAGCTGATTTCTTCCTACTAAAGCTATAACTGGCCAAACCAGCCTGAAAATCCTTTGGTGTGCTCTGCTCCCACTTACCATCATCACTTTCTCTTTATCCTTCTCCCTCCTGAGGATTTGAGGAATTCCAAAAATTTGAACTCTTAATTCCAAAGAAGCCTTTGGAAGCACAGCAATAAATCTCCTTGGTTTACAAGTCTCAGAGAGCCAAGAAGGGGGGGCAGGGAGGAAAAAAAAAGTCATCTACTCGTAGTACATTGAGACTTCCTCTTCATCCAGACCTTTGTTTAAAGTTCTGCTTGGGCACTTTAACTACAAACATGTTGGCTTTTTTTTTTCCCCCTCATGAGATGAAAAGATAATTTAAACATCAGAAGAAAATACATTAAAGCATGTCATTTTGATGCAAAATGTTTTAAATGAACTGAATTTTTCTCTCCATGCAGCATTTAAGTCTCCAGACATCAAAAGGAATGAAGAGGAAATAGACTGTCAGCTACTGAGAATGGAGCTTTCTATCCTCAACACAAAGCTGACCCTTCCTCCACCCCTTTCACACGTAACTGTGTTTATGAACTTGCAAAATCATGCCAGAGAACATTATATAAGAGTCCCAGTGCCAGCAGGAATTTATTTGGCCACTGAACTAAGGTTTTTAACCAATTTGTGCTTGATTTTGAATTCAACTAATTTATTTAAAACAATGCAGTATCTTCTATTTTTTTTAAATTAAAAGCACTGTTCATGTCAGAGAGGGGGGGCGGGAGACTCTTAGTTAAAGTGCCAGCACAGATAATGAGTAAACCAGCAGTAAAAATTAAGTAAGGATGGGGAATCCACCCAGACAAACGTGATCTGTCACACACTGAGCTCCCTGAGCTCATCCCCTGCCTGGGTACAATCCCTACTCGGGATAGCTGCTCCCTACTGAAGAATTCCGATGCAGAATTACACCCAGAACAAAAAATACCTCCCTGTTGTATTTAAGCAATTTCACCAACTTAAAAAGTGATGTAACTTTAAGTAGAAAATCAGTGGCAACCTCAGCTGAAGCTGAGGTAACTTCACAGACCCGAAAGTCAGCTCCACAAACTTACAACAGTCTAAATATTTAGAAGATCTCGCTCGTTGCATTTACACAGCCCATTAGCATCTTTATTCTCCCCACCCCTCCTTGTTTAATTGGCTCTGCTGAGCAGATGGCAGCAGGCTCAGCTCCCTCCAGCAGAACAATTCCACACGTGTTTAATGAGATGCTTCCCGGGATTATTTGCCATAACCCATCACCACTCGCCCTCTCAATGCAGGAAGGCTGCAACCACTGTGCTAACCCTTTCCCACTGAGCTGGTGCCCCACCAGACATGGAGCCACCTCCATCCCCACCATCACTCCCAACATCTCATCACACACCACCTCAAACCCTGAACAACATTTTACTTCATTTTTGTTCATTTCCGCCCCTCATTTTTTTATCAACAACATTTTTAAGCTTATTATAATTTTATAAATATTCTTTTTAAAATATTCAAACATTGGAGAGAAATAACACTTGTCTCCTGGCTGTACCTGTCACCTGCAGCTTTATATGAGGTTTAAACTTTGTGGTGCTGGCAGGGGCTGAGCACAAAGCCCTGCACCATCCCCAGGGCCTCTGTGCCTCTGGCAACACCTGAATCTTTTTGCTGGGCACATCATTCCTGCTCTTAATCCTCCCCTTGCCTCATTCAACACTTGTGTTTAGCTACACAAACAGAAGCCTAAAAAGAGAAAATCATGGTGTCTGCAGGAACCGCCACGGGATTCCTGGTGATCTGTGACAGCTCCAAGACACACAGAGCAGAGCCAAGATGTGTCCCTGTGAGCCTGAAGGGGATGATCACAGCCTGCATGGAGTGCTGAGAAAGCAGGAGTTTGTTTTACAAACACACGTTTCCAACATTTGCTTTCCTAAGCTCTTTAATTACCTCTCTGGGTCAAAGGACTTGCAACTTCCTAGAAAATATTCTTCTGTGGTACCTCAATATACCCTTCAGTGACTGTAACTGCTCTTGGTGCCACCAGCCTCAATTTTAGCTTTGTACAACTGGACAAATATTTGATAAGTGAGATAAATCAGGAAGCAATGAGAGAATCCAAGGGCAGGGGGCTGGGACAGGGAAGATTTGGGCCACCAGGGCCTAATGCCTCACACAGGTGGGGTCTGACAGTGATGGATGGGCCCAGCACCCAAACCCACACCTCCGGGTGGAATGGAGTCAGGTTTCCCAGCAAGCCAGAGATAAGGGGTAGCTCAGGCTTAGCTTTGTGGTGTCCCAAAACAAGGCTTAAGAGACTTTTATTCATCATCTGAAGCTAAAGGCAACTCAGTTTGAAATCTGGCAGATGACTCTAAACCAAGCTTAGAGTAAAAAGTAAAATATTAAATGGCTTGTTCCCTCAGTTGCTTGAGATTAAAATTAACTCGGCAGCAAAGAACTGCAGTGAGAAAACACTTCAAAAACCCCAGTTTGACTGTCAGCACAGCATCAAAACAAAGAAAAAAAGCCACCAGCCCCAAATCTCCAAAGTCTCCAACAAAAAACAAGTGCCAGCTGCTCTGCAGAGCAGTCAACCATTTGCACATCACTTTATTTGCCAGACGAGATATGAATCCATCTCCTCATCGACAAAAATAACATTTCTAGAGACAAAGAGAACCAGGAAAAACAAATCCAGGATTAGCAAAATAGCCACTGAGCTGTAAATATGTTGAAGCTGCTTTACCATCTATACTGCAAGAGATTTAAAAAACAAAAAACCCAACATCTTTCAGCAGGTTTAGGGCATAAATTGCCATTGTCATATTTAGGTAATGGCAGGATGAAAAAAATATTGAAAAAGTTATACAGAATTGCAGTAGCAAAATATACATGTGTAAAATACAGCATTAGCTCAGCAGGGCTGGGATCTTTCTTAAACTTCAGGCAGCTCCTAACCAGGGTCTGTTTCCTATTTGAAAGGTTAATGTTTTTAAAAGTGGTGAGCAAACAAATATCCAACAAATCCTTTCTCTGATGAAACTCACCGAGTGGGGTTGTTTTCAGGGAAACCTGTGGCTTCTGTCTGGAGTTTATTTTTGCAGTGTCTGAAGCCATATCGTGTTATGTTTTGTTACCATTTCCTAAAACCAAGAAACATTAAATAGTGGGTTCCCAGGAGATCGAGGACACGGTTCGTGTTTTCTCCAAGAATTTACAATATCCATGTAAGAAACTAAAGTAAATTGGAGGAAAACACAGCGAAAGGCAAACCCAGTGGGATGAGAGCAAAAGGAATATCCCAACACCACACTCCAAATGCCTTTCTCTTCCTGTGGGTTTCAAAAAAGAACATGTTTTCAGAAAGGATTTAACTAATTAATGCTTTCTTCTTTACATTATTTGCCAAGCAGCAACAGATACCTGTATCAGAGGCAGACAGAGAGAAAGGTGATGCCAAGCTCACAGGCCAAGCTCAGGTCAGTGCTTTCACAGGGGTCAGGCACCATGAGCAGCAGCTTCCATTAAAAAATGAGGAAATGCCAAAACTCATACAGCTTATAATTCTGATACCCTGGCCCAGTTCCCCCTCCTGGCATCTTTATTTTGCTGGGAGAAGATCTCCAGTCACTGCTAGTGGGCAAAGTTGGGCTGTGCTCAGTTATTCACATTGTGGGAGTGTTGTTAAACCACACCATCATTTGAAAGCCTCTTTTGGCAGCTTCATTTAAGTGATTCTGCTTATTTTACGTAAAAAATTTACACAAGGTTATTTGGAATGTGGAAAAAAAAATCAATTGTGAGAAAAAGCAGAGACACAACTTTCCCATAAAGAGAGCACAGAACCTGCTGGCACTCAGGAGACAGACATTGGTAGAGCTGTATCTCCACATGCTCATACACACCTTTATGGGTGCACACATTCCCCAGTATTTAAGGTTTTAAGCAGGAAAATATCATCTTTCTTCCCAATTTTTATCTTAATGGAGATTGTTTACCAACTACCTATTTTATGATTCAAGCTGTCATCACCTGCAGCCACGTGCAGCACTGGAAGATGTTTTGTGCAACACAGAGGACAACAGAAGAACTTGGATTCAGGTTTAATCTTAATTTTCATGGTAAAAATCATCACACTTGGCATTTGTATATAGACTGTGGGAGGTAAAAGCCTTTGGGATCATTTCAAGACTCAGAAGGGGAGATGATAAATAGGTATGACACTGCTTGAAAAGGAGCAAAGTAGAGCACAATTCTTATAAACTTGTTCCCTTGGAAAACTTCAGGCATTTGCAAGGAGACAAAACTATGGAAAACTGAGAAACTGCCAAAAATGCAATCAAGAACCGGCAGGTTTTTTTGTCTTCTTTTTTTCGAGGGTCCAGAGAAGAGGAAGGGAAAAAGAGTGAGAGGGGAAAATACCCCAACAAAATTAGTTCCACATGTTAAAAAGATTATTCATTTAGCCAATGTAACTTGACTAAGGTTATTCTCATGACAATGTATATGGCAGCATTTCAGAAAAAAAGAAAGTCATGCTACCCAACATTAAAATACAAAGCAGATGGGCTTCTCAATGGGAGTGGATTTTTTCTCCCTACACTTACTCCTCATTCCAACCCCTAGGATGTGAAACGTAAAATATTTATATGAGGTTTTTTCAGGTTGAGAATTCTTTGATTACTGAACTGTTTTCATGTCACTGCATCTTGTTGTTTTCCCTTTAAAGAGAACAGAAATCTGAGCATTTATGAGGAGAGCTCTCGGTTTCATTTTTCTGGTTTGCTTTCAAGCTCATGACCAAAAAGGGGGAGATATTTAAGCAGCAGCCCAAGACCCGTAAATAGATGCAATCCTGGAGTGAGAAGGGCTTGATACCATTTCAGTGTAAATTACTGTGCTTGTCCAATTTGGTTATGAATTCAGTATACAGCAAGTATGCAGGACAAACAGGGATCCATTTATCCAGCTAGGATTGTGTAATTTTACAGTCAAGTTAAAAAACTAAACCCAAAACATAAAGGGACACACAGACACACACTCACACACAATGATTTCACTTCCTGATCAGTTTAACACAAGAAAGGCAGAAGCTGATAGGTTTTATCTGGAGAAACATAGGAACACTAAGGCTGGACTGAGATAAAGAGGTCTTGAATCAGAAAAAACAATATCCAAGAAGACAATCTTAAATACAGGGATTTCTGGATCATAAATCACAACACTGAACTTCTGTGCATAAAATGAATGGGCTGATGGTAATGTAATCACAGAACTGTTTTCTTTAAATGTCCAAGAGGATCATTTTTCAGGATCTCTCAGCAGGAACCATCAACATACACACGATAAATACCCCAACAGCCTTCCCTACAACCACTGCAGCAGCACTTCAGAGCAGGAGCTGTCTCACAATGGTGTCTCACAGACACCAAAGTTTAAAGCTTTAACACACAGTTTGCAGGTGTTTCCACCCAGACACCCACACTTTTGTCAGAAGAAATAATAGATGAGTAGTAACCTGAAAAAGAGTGTCAGGACACAATTACCTTCCTGTGTGAGTCAGTGTCTGTAATAAAAAGTACAAGGTTACTCTCATATGGTAGTATCTGTACTAATAAGTAGAAGAGTTTTAAGGTCACTTGTTTACATACCTGATTTCCATTATTTTTCTTTGATATAATCCCCACACATCCTTTTTTAAGTGGAAGGAATTGAGAGCAACTCTGTGCACTCCTGAATTCTTACGGGGTTTAATTTCTTAATTGAATTTTAAATTAAGTTAAAAAAATAAACTCAAGAAGATAAACACTATGCATTAATTATTTTAATCATTCTCTCTAACCTGGATTTAAAGTTATTTTGAAAAAACTGTTACATCTCAAACTGACCCAAGGTTTAAAATGATCCAGACACAACAGGAGAGGTGTCCTGGCTGAACAGGGCTTGAGGACCTCAGGATGTCCCATCCTACCTCAGCCGCTCTCCAATTCCCTGAGGACATGGCGCCAGTTCCAGAGCTGTGACCCCACATTTAAGCAGCAGGTCAATCACCAATCCCTTAGAAAAGCAGAGAAGAGTCAGTTTAATCTGCACTCTTTTTGACCTTGAAATGTGAAATCCCCTGGGAGTCTCTGTGAACTTTAGGAAACAACATTTTGTTACACTTCAGTGCTAATGAAAAGAGAATTACCTCTCAACCAGCACTGGAAATAGGATATTTTTCCTCTTTCTACCAAAACAGGGGGGAATGAACTCAGGAAGTGAGGACACCAATGGATAATCATCTGACAGCTTCTGCCCATGATCTTTCATGAGCCAGAAGTCCACCTGACATCACCAACACCAACAAACGCATCTACAGCACAACCAAACACTGCATCCTGGAGCCCAAAAATAACATAAGGATGCAAAGTAGCAAAGAATTAGGGCAATAATCTCCAGAAGAAACTGCTCAACCAGTTTTCCATAGCATCCAGAGATCCACCTTCGGCTCCTGCTGAAGGAAGTCACTCAGTCCCCAGGAATATTCTTCCCTGGTCCGTTCAGGGAGCTGTAGTCCAGCATGAGTCACCACCCCTGGTCAAACACTTGCCGGGAGATGGGTCATTAACTGCTCTTCCTCATGTTTAACTTGTTATCTCGGGAGGCAGAAGGAGGTAGGGCAGCCCCAGAAAACAAATGTAATCTTCTGGAATGAGCACAGACATTAGATGTTATCAGTTTGTAAAAAAAAAAAAAAATAAATTAAAGATTTGAGACTAGAGGAAGCTCATGAATTGAATTCCTGCAGCACTTCAAAGCAATTTGTGCATGAATGCCAGTATTTATTCTTCTAATTAAAAAAGGAAAAAAAGCAAGACATCATTTACATGAAAGAGGGGCGAGTAAAAAAACCAAAAAACAACCAACAACCGAAACTCTCACAAAACCTCCAGTGTTAATCAAGCACAGAGTAGATTCCAACCCAAAAAAAGGGAGAGAAAGCTCTGGATTTAATGAGGGAAGGCGCTGAAGAGGAGCAAATCTCGCCTCAGTGCCTTCTGCAGCACTCGTGCCAAGCCATGGCACAGGAATTTCTAACTGCAGCCTTCAGGGGCAAAAAATCATCCAATGTTGTGCAAAGTGGGGTCCTTTATCTTGCCTCTCATTGTTTTCCAGACTGCAGAGCCGAGGATGGGGGCTCTGAGGTCCCTGCACGTGGGTCCCAAAATATGGGATGGTCCCAGCAAGGCGGCTGCTGGGACAGAGAGGGCTCAGGCCCTGCTTGTTCTCTTGCACAGCAGCAACTTCGGCATAAATCATATTTCAAGGAAAGATGATTAAACAGCATTAAAGTCTTGCAGAAAAAAAAATCACAAAACAGAATTTCTAGTCACTGCTCTAATTGTTTGAATATTATCTAATTTTTTTGTCTTCTTAAATATAATACACACAACTGAAACAAGTGTCATTCACTATCACTGAATAAACAGCCAAGAGTAGTTCCTAACTAGTTAAAGGCAACGATTCCAACCTTCTAAAAATTAGCTGTGCTGAAATTATTATAAATATATTTATCTTTCACACACTGAGTGGCAGGAAATTAGACTGAAATCCAATTAAAAATCAGAGTAATGTGCTCTTTCTGATGAGCTGCTGATTAACAACGCTGACTGATTTCTGTGACTGGAAATGACTGCCTCAAATTAGCAGCTGAAATCTGAAAAAATTCCCCCCAAAAAATGTTTAAAGGCGTTATCACCTGTCTGAAGGTGACACCTCATGTTATAATGCAGGATTTTTTCAGTTTCCTTGGCCACCAGAAAAGCTTTTTCCACCTAATTCAATGTAAGAGAAACTCTTGGCCATGCGGCCAAATTCCTGTGGGTTCCCATTCAAGCCATACACCCTCGGAGTCACTGCAGGAGGAGTGTTCTTCTGGGGTCATCCCACATCTCCCACCATTTACCCTCAAGCTTTCAAGGGAGAAATGCACCACTTCCAGCCCCAGCAGACCTACACTACCATGTGGTAGCACTTATTTTAAGAAACCTTTCCAAATATACTCACTACAGAAGGTTAATCATTTGAAGAGAAAATCAAATACATCCACACATAAAGGAAAGGAATTTATACTGGAGGGAACCAGCTTTTCAGGGAAAAAAAAACCAAACAGGAAATTGATAATGGTAGGTTTAACTCCGTTCCTCATGTGGTGTCATTGCCAGTTGGTTTGTACCCATTAAGAAGATCAAAAAGGACTCCTGCACACACATTGTTAAAATTCACACAGTGACAGAAGCAATTAGTATTTTTCATTCCTTCTATAAATATTATTACAAGCTGTTTTTTCACAAAATATTGACAAACTATGAAGCAAACTCCACCGCTCCTGGTAAATGAACACAATTAAACCAATTTCTGTTTCAAAACAAAGAGAATTATTTGACCTCCTTTTTCATCTCGAGTTGTGTTTAACTTTGTCTAAATAAAGTATTTTGGAATCTCTGGGGAGAAGGCTGCTCGCTTACTCAAAATAAACCTCTGCTGTGATTTCCTTCAGAAGATCCCTCTTGGATGAACTCTCTTATTTAAAAAGCTCTTGTGCTGATCATGTATAGTGTCATCTTCATTAAAAATAATCAAGAGTCCCTAGGCAGATATTTGCACTGGAAATTAGAAAATGTTACGTTTCACAGTATTTCGAGGTTTCCTACCATCCATTCCTATTTAATTTTTGAGTATTCTTCAGTGCACATAAAATATGGATCAGTCAAAGCAGTTTTCAAATTAAAAATCATTTGGTGCACGATTCCAACAGGACCAAGTGGCAAACCTGCAATGGAATTAAGGATTTAAGGCTGTATAGAGACCACCTCCAGCTCCACAACTCAATAAATTCCCTTTCTTTGGCTTTTCTCTGCAATTATCTGTGTGTTGCATGTCCCTCTGAACACGTGGAAACGACCCCATAATCCACTTTGGGATCAGGATTAGCGAGTTCAGGCACCAAGGAGAAATAAAGGCATTAATGTGGAATTGAAAGAGATTAATGCTACTCAGGGAATAAATATTCCTGTTGTCTCACACAGTTGCTACTACACTGGTGTCAGTATTTGACTGTCAGGGAGTGAAAGGGGGAAAAAAAGACTTACAGGGCAGAAAATTGTTTATTATGCTGACACAGATAATTGATCTTAACAAATTAATGAATAAATTTCAACTTTAATGAATTGCTGATACCCACCAATTAACTTAAACTCTATGTTTCAACATGAAATCTGTATTTTAATTTCTAAAAGCTTTCTGTGTGTGTTTTCACTATATAGTTTTTGCTATAGGAACCCTGGTAACTGAGAGATTTACACTGAAAACAGTTCCTGTCTCACCTCCCCAGCTGGACTTTTATTCTTCCTATGTCTTTTCACTCCTAACAAGGACACAAACACAAGGCTAAGGTTCCAAAATCAAAAGCATCAGGCAATATAAAAGTTCAGAAGATCCCAAAAAGTGATGTTCATCCTCAAACAGAGATAAAGCACCATGAGACGAAGTAAGGGCATGAATTTCAGGGGTAGGAAGAAGTCACAGAATATAAAATTTCTTAAAATTACGTTCTGAAAGTTCTGAGAGCCCTTTTTCCATGCAGGGTAAAGCCCTTTCTCCAGTGTCTCACAGCACATTAAATCAGGGTTATAAATAATAAGGTGAGCTCCTGTTTCTTCTCCCTGTGCTTGCAAATTGAACAATAAGCCACAATATAAGAATATATATAAGAAGCAGCTGCTGTATCTTGCTGTATATAAGTAAAAGTGGGAAGAACTGAAATAAAATTTGAAGTAAAAATTAAGTACAAATCATGATGTGGCAATTATAACAATAACACTAAGTATGAAGTAACTGCTGCCACCAATTTACACTGGTTTTTTTCCACATTTCCAGGTGCCATCCCTGCTTTTCTGACACCCCTTGTCCTCAAATGCCAGACTTGGCTCCCTCCTGCATCCTCCACTGCCTCCCACTCTTATCCACAATGTGAAGTTCCCAGTCTGAGCATTATCTAATGAAAACACAAGTTATCCAGTCAAAAAAATGTGTGTTCTGCTCCACATGTTCAGAATTACGAGGTGGAGACCTCTGCATCCTCCTACAAAAACGCAGAATGCCAACCAAATCCTCCCCAAACACGCAGCATAACACCAGGTCAGCCACATATCATCTAAGATAAATGAAAATTACTGAACTTCACAGCAGTTTAGGAAGGTATTTTAATTGATGAACATAGCAATCGCTGATTGCTTATATTAATTTGGTATTTTTTCACATATTTCCATCCAGTTTCCACTATCATTCATATAAAAGTGGTTTGAAAAGTGGTTTGAAAGCAGCAAGGGCACAGAGCTTTTCTTCAAAGCAAAACCTTTTCAAACTCTAGAATGCACTGACAGGACAAAATTTAACAATTAAAAGGAGCTGGAATTTCTTGTTTCATTACATTGGCAAAACAGAAACTGAAGCATTCAGATGGAGAATGAAGTGTTTCCAGATGGAGACCTGGTTTGGTTTGGTTTGTCAGCTCTACAGGGATTTAAAAGGTTTAGGTGCTTGATCTTAGAGTGCCAACGACTCAAAGATCCCTTTTTCCAAACCAAAATTAAATATGTACCCTCCTCCTACCCTCTCTAATCATGTCACTCAACACAACCCTCCTTGCTCAGCCCCAAAAAAGTTATCAGCAAAGTTTCTGGTTTAGCTTTTCTTCTATAAAATGCACCTCCTTCAAAGCAATGAAAAAAAGAAGCTGTAACAATGACCTCTTGCGTCTTTGGGTTTTATTTTTTAAGACTTTCCTCACAAATCATCTTTAACCTGAATAGTTAAAAAGGTAATTCCAGCTGTAACACCTGCCCCCTACTCTAATCTGTTATTTTATCAGTGATCCTCTCATTTAAATAACCAAAAAAGAGCAAGGGACTCCCAAAACAGAGCTATAAAATGCACAAAGTGTAAAAGAACTTGGGGGAAAGAAGGTTCCTGAATTAGATTTCTAAGAGTTCCTTGTCCAAAGAGTGGTCAAAATAAGCAGTTTCAGTAATAATATAGTTATCACATAATATTATCATCATATAATATTATCATTCAATAATACAGTGGCAACGGCATTTTAAGTTTACAACTTGCAAAGTTATTTTACTTTAAGAGTTTGGCATGTCCAGTTCAAGCACTAAAATAAGCTTGAAAGATGGAGGAAAACAACCCAAACCCAAACAAAACAACAAAACCCAACCCTGAAAGATTCAACAGCTGACAAAGCCCTAATGAAAACACACATTTGGGTTATAAAAATCCAATGAGTTCTGAGTGTTTATTCCATGTTTCCAAGGAAAGAAGGCACTAAAGGATGATTTCTTTGAGACTGCACACAATGATCACCATCTTTAAAACAGGAAAGTTTTAAAACATCATTTCTCTTTAACTCAATTTAAGACAAACACCCTTATTAAACAGTTATTGTACCACCTGTTCTGAAGACAAACAGGAAAAAAAGTGCCAAAAAAACCTTTCCCATATTTCCTGCCTGCTAAACATTTTCCATATAAGGTACTTAAGAGAATAAATGCATTTTCAGCAGGGCTCTGGCAAACAGCATCTATTCCAGAACTGCCATGAATTTCAAAATTTGAATTAAATTACTGCTTCTAGACACCTTGCTATTATTTTTTGTTTTCAGGTGAACTTCATTTAATCTCAGATAAAAGAGATTTGTTACAAGTAAGGGACAGGGACAGTGGGATGATCCCTGGGGTGGCAGGACCTGTAGGGCTGTCACAGCTGCACAGAAACACTCCACCCTCTGCCTCCCACACACAGCAGCAAATTGACTTTATTTCAGCATCTCAACATGCACATGGAATGACTATTTTTGCAGCAAACGTACTTCGGGATCAATATTAAAATTTCAGCCTTTAAAGGAGTGCCATAGGAAAGATCCATTCTGACAACACCAGCATGAGACTGGATTTCAATATTTCAAAATTTTCAAGTGCTCAGAAGTTTCTGCAGCTGCAGGCACTGTTCCTGGGAAATGACACTCTTGACACTGCACAGCCTCACAGGAGTACCAGCAAACACCATATTTTGGTCATAAATAATGAAATATCTTCCAATTTCTGAAGGCAAGGAACACCTCTCTCAAAATTCACACAGGACACTCACCAAAATTCTCACAATATTAAAGGCTCTCTCAGCACAGAGAGACGGTGAGAGACGGTGAAAACCCACGGGATTATTATAGCAGAAAACTCTGGAACTGCACAGGGCAGCCAGGCTTCTGGAGGATGTCCATTAAATTCCCAATGAACATTTCTATTAAATTCCTGTTCATTGCTCCATCCCACCTGCATTCCTACAGTGCTGGACCATGTCCCTGTCTCTATGTATTAATTTTACATGCTCCTCGTTAACTCCCTGATTGTCTGCGAGAGAGAAGCCCCCAGGCTCAGTCTGAAGGGAAAACTGGCAGTGGGAATGCTGCTGTTTCCAACAAGATCTTCACAGAATCACAAAATATGCAGAGCTGGAAGGGACCCACAAGGACCATTGAGTCCAACCCTCAGCCCTGCACAGGCCCATCCCCAAGAGTCACACCAGGTGCCCCAGAGGATCATCCAAACACTCCTTGAGCTCTGGCAGCCTTGGTGCTGTGACCACTGCCCTGGGGAGCCTGGTCAGTGCCCAACCACCCTCTGGGGGAAGAACCTTTTTCTAAGATCCAACCTAAACCTGCCCTGATACAACTTCAGGCCTCCTCTTCCCCTCCCAAGGAAGTTTTAACTACAATGAGGTCTCCCCTCAGTCTCCTCTTCTCCAGCCGAACAGCCCAAATGCCCTCAGCCGCTCCTCACACGGCTTCCCCTCAGGGCGTTTCTCCATCTCCACTGCCCTCCTTTGGACACTCTAATGGCCTCATATCTTCCTTATATTGAGGTGCCCCAAACTGCCCCAATATTCCAGGTGAGGCCGCCCCAGTGCAGAGCAGAGCAGAGCAGGACAATGCCTTCCCTCATCTGGCTGCCAACGCTGGGCCTGACGCCGCTGGGACACAACTGGCCCTCCTGGCTGCCAGGGCACTACTGACTCACGTCTGACTGTACCCCCAGCTCCCCTCCTGGCACTGCTTTCCAGCAGCTCATTCCCCAGTCTGTCCATACATATCCATATGAGAAGCCAACGGAGCTGCCTGACAGCAGCAGCCAAGCTGGTTTTAGAGGGATTTATTTATTCAAGCTGAAGGAGCCCTTCAGACAACAAGCTGCTCCCTTACCACTGCAGAAGCCATGAGCACAGGATGGTGTGATGAAAAGGTCTTTCAACTCCTCCAGACACATCTCCTGTTGGTTGTCTAGCAGCAGTGCAGCAAATTTTTAGGTTCATAAACCACCAAAGTCTTTGTGAAAGTTTAGGGACTGTTGGCTTAGATTTCATTAGGGAGATCCTAATCTCTTGCATTCCAAAAAAAAGGTTTGCTTTAATATTCATAGAATCTCAGATTGGTTTGAGTTGGAAGGGACCTTCAAGCTCGTCTCATTCCCCACCCTGCCATGGGCAGGGACACCTCCCACTATCCCAGCTTGCTCCAAGCCCCATCCAACTTGGCCTTGGACACTTTCAGGGATGGGGCAGCTGCAGCTTCTTTGGGCACCCTGTGCCAGGGCCTCACCACCCTCCCAGGGAAGAATTTTTTCCTAATACCTAATCTAAACCTAAAAACCAGACTATTTCACTTAGTTTGAATTATGCCAACCTAGATGGCATATTCTGCATGAAAACCTTAGAAGGAGAAAACAATGCATGGAAGTAGCACTAATAAGCTGGAAACACTTCCAGGATCAACAGGTCATGGAGAGCACACCAGGTCCCAAGAAAACAGTGATCTCAAACTGTTGCTACAACTTTCCCTTCCAGGTATTCAAAGTTTCAGGGGAAAACAAAGGTAACCCATGAATAGAAGCAAGAAGCACATTAGACTAGGTAATTATCTTCTCATCTGCACAGAAAATCCCTATTGAAGCCAGGACAAGAAGCAAACAGCACCACTTAACTCAGGCACTGCACCCTCAGCAGTCACAGTCCACTCTACAACTCAACTTCGTAGGATTCCTTTAGGATTTATCCCTCAAATCCAAAACAGACTTGAGATTCAAATAATTTGTCAAAAAAAGTCGTTGTGGTAAGTATTTCACTTGATTTAAATACTTATCCCCTTTGCCATGTCTTTCATGGAAGTCTGTTCATTGCAGAGATGCATTATATCACAAATATTATATATTACAAATATCCAAATATTATTACAAATCCATCATTTATTAATGCACTTCTTCCAGTAGATTTTAATTTTAAGCATAAGCTCCCCCGAAAAGCCACATTTATGCTTCCAAAAATTCTTAATTTTCCTTTCACTGAGGTATTGCTGAATTTCCTTGCCCTTGGAGAGTTTTATCTGGGATTATATGCATGTACCAAAACACAGCTGTTCCACTTCTTTTCTCCTTTATTTTTTTTCCCAGTGAAAAACCTGCCTCTATCAGCCACCCAATTAGCTGCTCACTATCAAAAGACTGCTCTGGCCTTTCATCTTCTTGAAAACTGGCTTCAAGTGAGAGGGTGTCATGGAAACTGTGTCTTGGGTCATTTCCTAGTTCAGTTTTTCAGTCACCAAAAATAAAATAGTAATAACAATAATAGTGAGGTTTTTTCTGTTGAAAAAAAAAATGAATATTTGTTATGCCAGCCTGCAGAACATGCAATAGCTATGTGAAAAGGAAAATTACATTATTCCTTGGGAGAAATCTTCATCTGACCAAGTAGGAACCTGACGTTCAATTCAACGCTCAACTAACTCTCTCCTAAAAACCTGAAAATGAGGTGCAGAACACAAGACCTGCTGCAAATATGCAGTGAAATAATGAAGAATTATTAAAAAAAAAACAGTGCACAGTACTACCATGGTGTGTTTCTCTAAGTATTTCACTAAGCAAGTAGGACATAAAAGTGTTAGATAATTATATAGGAGATTGTTATCAAACCACAGAGTTTCACGTGCTTTATCTACCCCAAATACCTCCTCTAAAAAACCAATTTTTTGGTTTTTCAATTCCCTCTTGCTTTCACAGCTCGAAGTCCACAGTTCAAAGCTCACTGAATTTCACTGTTACAGAAGAGTTGCACTTGACTGGTAAAACCACTAAAAACCTCATGAAAGACACCAAATTCACAGAAATTACAAATTCCAACCAGTTGCCTGAGGTTATAGGTAATACCATGTTCGTGCCATGAGCCCGTGAGCATGGAAAGGTCATTGAAAGGTGGGACTTGCAGTGCTGGAACAATAAAATGGACTATTTTATTAATTTAGGTATTTAATGAATCAAAACTTCTCATTTTATTAATGGCATGGCTTGGAGGAACTGTAATCAGAAGAAATGTGGAAAAGGGACACTGTGAGAGAAAACTGCCAGTTTCTGTAGATCCACATCATGGGGGAAAATGGCTATTTTCTGATTCCAGTGCTGCCATCTAATTTCTGAACCCTGCAGGACACAAATCCTACTTCTTTTTTTAAATTAACACTCTAACTCTTAGAATTTCCAAGTTCATTCTAGCTAATGAATCAAAGATAGTACTCAAAACTTTAAAAACAAATGAAACTGGGAAAGTTCACAAACCAGGGACCTTTTATCCTTAAGATGAGTCATAAATAAAGGTAATTAAAAAGAAATAAAAATCACTCAATTACTTAAGAAAGCCTTAGTCCTTTGCCAGATTTTCCTCTGTTTTGATGGAAAAAAAGAGGGAGGGGAAAAGATACCAGAAGGCTGCACATACACCCAGCTAACGCATTTTATTAAACACAGAGTCAATAGGGGGTTAACAGGGAAAGACAGATAGACTCCTCTTAGAGAGGAATTAAATCAAGGATATCACTTCTGTGAGAGCTTTTTTTTTTTTGGTGAGAGGAGATGGAGGAAAATGTGCAGTACCTGGAACACATTCCTTTACAAGCACACCTAGAAAGGGCTTAATTTGGTTTTAAACAGAGAAATGCTACAAGCTCATGCTGGGCAAAAAAAGGTGTTATTTGGCTCAAAAATCTTTTCTCCACTCTTAAGCTGAAATTCTCAATCAGACCAATGACATCAATGCAAAATATCTTGGTTTATCCTGAGACGAGAAAAGCACACAGAGCCCCTACTCCTGCCTTTCACCCGTTTCACTCTAACCTTGGGCACCATGTTCCTCTGGCAGCATTTTGCAATTTAATTCCCTTTGAAGGTACCTAGGTGTAGCCCAGCCCTCAGCTTTCACCCTCAACCACTTCACAACCAACTGCTTTACCCTTGGGGAACCTGTAGATGCTCCACTCAAGCCAGACAGACCTATTTGCTCTTTCTTGACATGATGGAGTCTCCAGCTGTGATCGCAGCTGGAAAACCACCGGCACACACCTGGGATCAGATGTAGACAGGCAGCTGTGCCTGAGGCAAGGAGCAGAGGTGAGCTACACATCTGTCTGGAGGTTCCCAACCACCAGCAGCTCCCAACTCTTCCTCACCCGGATGTTTTCTTAGGAATATGTGAGCAGTATTTGCACAGCAACAAGTGTGGAATAATACACAGAGCACAAGCACCTTTCCCACCAGGGATAGACTGAGGGGGGGTTAGATTGGACATCAGGAGGAATTTCTTCACAGAAAGGGTGATCAGGCATTGGAATGGGCTGCCCAGGGAGATGGTGGAGTCCCTATCCCTGGAGGTATCCAAGGAAGGACTGGACATGGCACTCAGTGCTCTGGGCTGGGTGACAAGGTGGGGATTGGGCACAGGCTGGACTCAATGGGCTGGGAGGGCTTTTCCAACCTTAATGATTCAGTGATTCTGTGATCTGACCAAATCAGAGACCCTACTCCAAAGGACTCACATCTATCCAATTTATAATCCTAATTAAATATGTGGCTTTTTTTTTTCTCTTTGTTAGTAATCTTACCTTACTTCATCTTTACTCCAAGGTTTCCAAACTGGAATACATTTTCTGGGGTCTTTGTAGGAGGTGAAGCTCTTTCTGCTTGTAACCCCACAGAGCACATGATGAATTAGCAGCAAGTGCAAAAGATAGCTTTATCAGAGAACTCCAGGATTTTTTTTTTTTGTTGAGGTTTAACTCTTTTTGCTAGTGGAAAATCAAATATATATCCTCTAGATTCTTGTTCTCATGAAGATGTTTGCCAGGTCAAATCAAACGCATCCGCAACTTTGCAGCCTTATTTTTTGAGAAAGAAAACCTTTCTTTCAGTAAGAACCACAGACAGGAAGAAGCCACACCAAAATCTAGTTGAGAGATTAGGTAGAAGATGAAAGACAACATCAGATCTCAATTTAAAAAATAATAAATAAATAAAAAGCTGTTGTGGTAAGCGGCCACTACAGACAAATCTGTGGCCTAAACTAGAAATAAAGTTGCAACTTGGGCTGAGAAGAGTGGTCTCAGCGTCCTGTTGTTGCCACAAACCCAGCTGTGCTTCCCGGGAAGCCCCGAGCTCATTGGAAATGCAAAGCCCCAGCTGAGGGCAGGAGGAACTGGAGTGTTCAATGCCGGGCTGGTGTGTGCCCACACCAGAGCGGGGTCCCTCCCCCTCTCCCATCATGTTCCCCATTATTCTCCACTCAAGCTGAAAGGAGAAGGTCTTTTCCTCTGCCACTCGGTGTCAGCCAGACTTGGGAAGCTCCGCAGGAATTGCTGAGAGATCCAGAAAGGCACAAAAGGCTCATCCCACAAAGCGCCCTTTCATGGGGGCAGTGTGTCTATTAAATACGTCCTGGTAAATGTGCATACATTTTATAAAGAGATTATAAAGTGAAGACTCAGTCACTAACTCAACTACACAATGAGATTTTTAAGTCTATTACTAGAAAACTGGGGTTTGAAATGAGTTGCTGGGAATGTTTCACAGCTCCTCTGCAGTAACACTCCAATAGGCCTGGTACCCACAACAACAGCTGAAGGTGTATTTTCTATGTTTTAATGCTTTAATTTCTTTATTTGGTGACACACAGGCACCTCAGGCCACGACCACTCTGCCTTCAGCACTGTTCAGGGATAAATGGAAAGGATGATTCAAGTCCTGACAGTGTTTCCTGCACCAAACGCCTCTCAGAACAGAGTGGCATCGCTGCTCTGGTGGGTTGGAAATGGGAAAGTTAGAAAAAAAATCAAAATAATACAGCAGATCCTGCTCTTTCACTGTGGCATCAGGATGAACTGGTGAGCTGCCATTCCTGAGCATTGCTCCTGCTCTTATCAACACCAAAGCAGTAAAAAGCCACTTTATCCTTCTTCTCCATCTTTTCCCTCCCTTTCCTTTGCCCACAGGGGTTCAGCATCTCCTGAGATTTTGAGTAGATATAGATTCCTGCCAGCCTTGTGAAAGTTATTTTCTGCTCACCAAAAGGCAAAAAAAATTTAAAAAAAAAAAAAAAAATTAAAAAGAATCTGTCTTTTCTCTTTCTGCATCATCAAAGCAAGGCCACAAGTCGACAATCCTCCCTGGCGTGGGTATGGCTGTGGGCCAGCTTTGCATTCCGGCCTCTGCAGGGGCTGGATCAAGCCACACTGCAGCCACAGACTTGCTATAGCAAGCTTTCCGTAGTTTAAATATATTTTTGGACTTTGGGACCGATGCTAACACTGGCTGTAACTTCATTTCTGAGCAAGAATACCAAAAAGGCTGTGAATCTATTTTCAGGATCAAAATGAAATGTCGTCTCCCAGCAGCAGTGGCAAAACTCCAGTTCCTCCTGGATTAAGAGTGGAAGGTTGCAAAACTGCTGGGTTTTGTCATGCAGACCATGCTCTGCAGATCCTCAGGTCTACAAATTCACAGTTTTAGGAGCCCATCCAGCTCCCTCCCAGGCATAGAGAATCATGGAATGGTTTGGTTGGAAGGGACCTTACAGTTCATCTCCTTCCCACCCTGCCATGGGCAGGGACACCTATCCCACCTAGCCCCGTCCAACCTGGCCTTGGACACTTCCAGGGATGGGGCAGCCACAGTTTCTCTGGGAAACCTGTACCAGGGCCTCACCATCCTCACAGCCAAGAATTCCTTCCCAATATCCCATTTAACCTTGCCCTCTGTCAGTTTAAAGCCATTCCCCCTTCTCCTATCACTCCATGTCCTTGACAAAAGTCCCTCTGGGATATCTTCCGTCAAAATTTCAGGGGATGTTACAATCATGTCATTTCTTGTGCTATCAGAGAGTTGTGCCCACCTGCCACACCAGAGCTGCCAACAAACCACCTCAGCCCCACACGTCATGCAGAGTGGGACCAAGTGTTCATCCAGTGCTCAAATTGTGTCCGGGACACCAATGGTACTGGAAAGCCAAGAGACAGGGAATGGCAAAAATGACACAAAACAAGCAAACTAGAGGACAGAAAATGGTGGAGGGGTGTGGCAAGGCAGCTCTGCTGCACCTTTGGTCTGCACAAGAGAGTCTGATGTACAACTTCAAAGAATTCCCTGTGCTTCCCAACGAGTCAAGGTTTGGGGTCAAATGCAGTAATATTTTTTGTGGATTAAAAAAAAAACAGGTAAGGGCCTGGAATGAGCCTGACCTACACTGTATTCACCCACACTAAATGCACATCAAGGACAACAGCTTTCAGTACATTTTCAAAGAATCCCAAATTAATGCATTTCCTACTCATTTTTTTTAATATTATCTCTTTATAGCTACTTATGCTTTCCACTTCTTTATTATGAATTTTCAGCTCTATTAAATCATGCAGCCGACTCACATAGAGCAGAGAGCACACCCAGCAGGTCTTATGTTTCAGACAAGACCTCACAGAGCAGGTCTGCATTCATTTCATCCTGACTTCCCAAAATAGCTGCTGCACCTCTACTCCTCAAAGAGAAATCCACCATTTCAAGCACTGAAAACCATGGCAATGGATGTTGGGTTTCATTTATTTTTGGAGGCCGAGTTTCTATTCTTGGATATGTAGGAAAAAGCAGCATTTCAAAGTCTGAGGTTGCAATTACCAGAAGATATTTTTTTAAATGTATTTCTAGACTTACTGTCAACTGCTTGCTGAATAAATACATAAATAAGAAGGGGGAGGCAAAATTATATTTATAGGACATCATGGTGAATAAATACTTTAAAATGTGTTAGATTCAACTTCTCACCAAATAGAAACAACTTGTTTATTAGAAATGACCAGTAATTTATCTCTTATCATGGTTATGTTGGGGTTATTTTAATTTTGGCTTTGCATCCAGTAGTTTTAATGAAAATACAGTATCATCAGTATGTCAGTATATAAAGTTTTAGAAATCAAACACAACTCTTGGTATAAAATCCTTGTTCCCAGCACGAGCTCAGCACAGCAGAGCTTTCTCTGCCAAGAACAGCTGGATTAGCAACTAACTGAATTTAACAACTTCAAGAGCACCAAGCACATCCCTCAGAGCAGCTACTGAAATGATCTAGGGCTACGTAAAATATATCAGCAGAATTCAAAAGGAGAAGCCAGAATTTTATAATTTAAAATTATAGTTACATTTCAGTCAAAAATTAAAAAAAAAAAGGCAAAATAAGACTTCATGTTTTCCCAAATTACTCACAAGAGAAGGTTGGCTACTTAAGTGCCATTAGCTTTGTATTTGCAACCTCAACCTTGGTGAAGTTCATCAAAAGCTAAAGAAATTTGAGAAGTTTGCAATTTTCATCCTCCTCCTGCAACATATTTGAGTATTAATTTCTTTCCGTTTTTTTTTCCTTCTACAAGGAAGACACAAGAGACTGTGTATCCAGGAATAACATTTTCTAATTTTAATGGAACAGATCAAAGACTGGAATTTACGGTTTAAAAACAGACTCCTGACCACTGGTGCATAATGTGACACACAACCATGCCCAGTACTTATCCCTGTCTTCCTGCCTGCACCAGTTTTCCCTGTAAACTTTTTTCTGTAGCTGAACTCCACCAAGCCAGACCAAGGGAATAAATCCCACATCACACCTGGCAGTGCTGGAGAGCCACTGGCAAAAGGAATGGAAGACAACTATGAAATTCATATTACAGAAACAATGTGCCCAAGGAAGTTGAGCCACCTACACCATATTTAAATTAAATATCCTTTCATTGTTAAACCTGCTAAATGTATTATCCTCACATTACAAATCCTTCTATTTTATCCTTCCATACAACACAAAAATTGTGTCTCCAAGATGTTGGTTTGGCCTCTCTGGAATACACTGGTCCACGAGGGCTTGACCACATCAGCTGTTGGCAACTGGGAACTCAACCTGCAGATCAAACACTGGTTTCAGCCTCCAGCACTAACAAAACATGAACTGCAATTTAGGATCCATGGAGCTGAAGTGACTTCCCCCCTCATTTTACACTCCTTGCAATGATGAGAAATACTGCTTCTTTCTTATCCTCCAAGCAGTGTTTACATCTCCAGAATCAAAACTTTAAAATCCTGTATAAGGAAAAAAAAAAGGAGGAAAAATAACATGCTTGTTCACTTACCATGAAGGAGGCAATAAAAATATCCTGGATGTGATTTTCTTCTGTACCAAACTTCCATCAGCATTTGCCCAAGTGTTGATTTGCAATGGATGGGCTACCACTGAAAGCAAACACTTCAGGCAAACTTAATTTTGCTCCCACAAAGCACACGATTCCACAGCCATATCATGGAGCCTGTTGTAGAGTATTCCCAAAAACGGCTCCTCACCTGATGCTTGCCAACACATACACCATTTCAGCACCTACTTCAGCTCAAAACCCATCCATTTTTCTCTTCCTAGTAGCAAGTCAAACATGACCAGTCCATGCCGAGGACTTGGGCTTTTTCCCATTCCCAAAGTGGCCAGGTTTTGGGATCAGGGAGCTGAACCATCCCGTGCTGCAGTACTACCTGATACACAGCAGCCATGGAATGGTCCCTGGCTACACCATCATCTGGATGCAGCTGGAAACCCCTCCCTGTGGCTGCAGCACTGTCCAACCAATTTTCGCATCCATCCACCATTAAGTGGCACAGGGGAAGGAGAAAGAATAACCACCAGCACGCAGGGATCACACTGTGATCCTCGTGGTGTCACAGCTTCTGGGAAAGAGCTGGTGCAGAGTGCTCTGGTTTGGTTAAACCCAAGATCTCTTGCTACCTTGCCATTCATTTCACCATCAAAACCTACCCCTGTGCTCCTGGTCCACACAGTCTGGGGTTCCTTTGTTTTCCAACGAACAAAAGCCCTCCTGGCTCTCCATATGGTGTTCCCAAGGGCTGGTAAGCCCTTTGTGACCTTGGCTCAGAGTCTGGTCTAGCTCCAGGCCAACAGGCTTCTACCATAGCTATTTTTATGAGTCAGTCCCTTCTCCCCATCACCACAAACACCTCCCCAGGTTTTGTTTGATGTCACTTTTGAGGTGAAAGTACAACCAAAGAGGAAATGTTTCTAATTCTCCCTTTGCTGAAAGGGAGAGAAGCAGGGACTGAACCAGAGACAGGGAGGTTGTGGGAGCACCTCAGCCCTTTGGTGTGCTACCATCACATCATCTCTGTCAAGCTGAACTCATCTTCACATGCAATTTGGTCAGAAATCCACAAAAAACCGGCACAAAAATACTCTTATAACACACAAGAAATTCTGCTTAAGGCTTTCCAGCTTCTAGAAATTTTTTATGGCAACTTTCAGATGCGTCTATTTTAAAGCTTTTTTTTTTTCCCCGGCCTCATTCCCACCTGTGATGATCCTAAGCATAGCCAGAAATTCCTACTGCATCGCAGGAATATGTGCAAAGTAAGGTCAAAACTGGACAGAGAGCTCTGGCTAGATAGTTCTGCAGACATGCTGAAAGGAAAATTACAGGTTTTTTATCAAAAAGGTGTTAGGGGTTTTCTGCTCTACTGGTTCAAATCACACAGTCAAAGTTGTGCAAATCCATGGACTCAAAGGGCAACAGCACCATGCAAAGCTGGTTTTATCAGCTGCTTCTGGCTGGGAAGCTGGTAAAGAGAGATGGAATAGTTTGCTTTTACTAATTACTGCAATTGTGCAAACATACTTTTGCAAAATCACTTGGGAGACTCTACAGAAACCTTAAAAGCATTCTATAAAAGTGATTCCATTAACACTTTTCATGGGGTTGGAAATGAGTGTTACTGATTTGCGGCACCATGATTATTTCAAAAGTCAACTCAGATTTTCCCTGCTAAATTAGACATAAACTATTGAAGAGAAATTGTACAGATTTCTGTACAGGGAAGGACACATAGCACAAGATTCAGGCCATGACTTGGCTTAATTTTATGTCAGAAAAGGCAAGTCTTCACAACAAACACTGGGTAAGTACTAATGTTATTAAACTCTGTTTTCCATGGAAAAGAGAGCACAAGGATATCCTTTCAGATTTCATTAACACAGCATGTTATTGAACAACAATAAAGCACAGGAAAACGATGGGAATGCAGGCCCTCTGTGCTTTATGGTTTTTTACTTCATTCTGCATTAGCCCTATGATACAGGAGGTAGTAGTCAAAACCTCAGCACAATTTCTGACATACAAAACAAAGGCTGATACATCAGTTACTTACATTTCAATAATTAAGTTATATTATCCATGTACAGAAAACAAACAAACAAAAATGTAGTATTTTTCCATCCAACTACATAGAAATAAAACATTCCTGGGACATTATCCAACCCTTGCTGAAGTTCCCAGCAAAGCCCCCACAAGCTCAGATCCATTCCAGGCTTCACAGAGAGCCAGAATCATGCTTGGGTAGCCCTGTACCCCAGTTCAATCTATGGAGTGCCCTGACAATGAAAATACAAAAATTTGGGGTATTTCCTTATAGCTGGGCACTTCCACACATGAGGGCACTGAACTGCCAAGACTCCAAGCATTTCCTGGCCAACTTTTCACCAAAAATTGACAAGCAAAACCCACCAACTGTTAAACAACAAAAAAAAAATCTGTTTATACTTAATACTCCCTTTTATTATATGGATATAGAAGAATCACTGGGAAAAACACACACAAATCTTTTACTTCACATTTCTTTCCATCTCAAACACATCTTGCCTTTCTGTCTGAAAGATGAAGCTCTTGATAGTATTTGACAACAAGGTTTTTTCTCCCCTTGCCAGGCAATGGCAGCAGAGCAGCTTCTCTGCTCTGCTCAGATCACCTCTAACCATTCCTCCTCTGCTGTATTAAGCCAAGAAAAATGAGTTAACACACGTATTTACTTTTGTGCCTTCTTAGCACACGTGTTATCAGCCCTGCCACAGCTGAGAGATTCCCAATCACTTCCCAGCGTCCTTAGATTTCTTGCTGTTAATAACCCCTACAGCCCATGCCAGGACTGGCAGGATCCTTAGGAAAGGCAGAGCAGGGGACAACTAATTATCTGCCAACCCACCTTGCTGCTCCACTCTCAGCAACTTTTATCTGCCCAGGACAGCTGCATTCTCCCTATTTGAAGTGAAATGTCAGGCTTTGCTGATGCAACAAAACATACATTACTGAGGATGTCCCCACACTTTGAAGGAACAGCTCAAAGCCTAATTAAAAATTCAGATTTGCTCTCCCATTCCCATTGCCCTTCCACCAGGACCTCTCGCTGCCTCTTTGAAATGTTTCATGCCAGAAAAAAAAAGGAATCCACGTGGAAAAGGATGAAAAACTGCTGCAGTCTTGGGCTTTCAGAAAGCCTTGGATAAAGCTGCTGAAGCGGGATTCAAACTAAGACATAATCATGGAAAACAGATGAGGTTTTACTCTGCTGGTTTCTGCCCTGTAATTATTACTAAAGCACATATTACTGCCAAATAATATTTAAAAAAACTAAAAAAGATATAGCCAAACACTTATCAGCACTCCTTACTTACATTTTTCTATTGTATTTCAGCTTCACAAGCTGGGAACAAGCTGGAAATAATAGGGAAAAAGAAGGGAAATATTTTTTTGTGCTGTAATTTGGCTGAGGATGCACAAGGTCCAGATTTCAGACCTGGTGCTTTACATCACTTGCCGTGAAAGTACCTCACAGTCACCAACAGATTTATTTATAAATATCCATATAAATAAGATGGGAATTGTGTGAAACCCTTGATTTCAGAGATGGAGAACCACGGTTCTGGCATTTCAATGGGATTTAACTCAAATGGGATTTAACTCTTCTAAGTATTAAATCCACTGTCATTAGCCAGAAGACTATCCCATTAGAAAAAAATAAATAATAGTGTTTTCTGTCAGTGTTCATCTGCAAAGGGATTAAATAAATGGACAGTTCTGGTGACTGCAACTCTGCCACCACACTGAAAACTTCAAAGAACGTGGATTTTTCAGCCCATATAAACCTCTGGACATCTCCCCATCTCCCTGTCATGCACAATCTGTTCTTCTTGAAAAACATATGGCCAGACAAACAGTTAGTAAGATAAATAAATAAATAATATGCTTGCCAATCAACCAGAAGTCTGTACTAAGCTGGTTGTTATTTTACACCTCACTACATCACCTGATGTATTATTATAGTATATATAGTATTAATATACAAAGCATTAATATAAAAAATACAGGAAAAAAGTGACCAGAAGACTGCTGGTTTTCAGATTTAAAATGCCTTTTTTTTTTTTTTAATTTCAACCTCCAAGATCAGTAACAATGAGAAAGGGCTGCGTTTCCTTCTCGAAGTAAGCGTAAAGGATTAAGATGGCAGAGCTGCCTTTAAAAATATTCAAGGCCCTCTGGGCCTACAACTTTTGTTACTATCTGGACAGAAACATCAACAAGCATTTTGAAAGTTATAGAGGCACTTAATGCTTTTCATCTTCAAAGCCTTTCTTAATCCTTTCAACTCTGGCTGCAAGTATTATATCCCTGTTTTGGAGATGGAAACGTTACCTTGCCCCTCAAAAAATAGTCCTCACCTTGGGCACCCCGTGCAGATTTAGAAGGTAAACCTTGCCAAAACCAAACAAGATGCTCTCAAAAGTTCTGATTTATTCTTTTGCTGCCTTTGTCTCCCAACTAAAGAATTTCAGTTGTTTCAACCAACAGCCTGCTCTGTAATTCCACCCAAGCCAGAGAGGCCAGGATCAGACAGGGAAGAGGGATGGTGAAACTCCACCGGCAGATCAGGTCACACCACAACCACCAATTTAGTTATAATTTTAGTATAAAAGGGCACTTAACTTTTAATTGGTGTAGTGTGTCAGCTCTGCCCAGGAGAACACATGCTGCTCATTGACCAAGCTCCAGCCCTTGGCAAGTGATGCCATGGGCTGTTGAGATGTGACTACATTCTTACTGAGGAATGACAAGGGATACAGCAGCTCAGGCTGGCAAGGGGAGGTATGGTTGCATGCTGTATTCCAAGGATGCAGCCTGCTGCCAGCAGGTGTTCCCTGGAACGATATGGATGCTGTCAACAAGTGCTTTAGCTACCGAAAAAAAGAAGGTAGTGGTTACAGGTGGCTGTAGGTGCAGCACAACCCACGAACCAGCAGCTTCTCCTGCATGCTGTGTCCCACAGGAAGGAGAGGGAAGAGGAAGAGAGTGTGGTGAGACTGCTTCTGATTGATATGGAAAAAACACTGATGTACTTCGGGGAGAACCATAAATAGATCACCTTTCTCAGGGCAAAAAACCACACAAGCATGTGTACGTACCCCAATGCAAAAAAGGAAATATGTGTGATGTTAAGACATAACAATATCATTAACTGTGGATTTGGTAGAACTGTCAAACAGAGTGGGAACAATGATTAATCACTGCAACAGAGAAAGTCAGACAATTGATAAACTTTCTATATTTAACCACTCCTGGAGAAATAACACCCAGGATGGTAACACAGAGACACCCAGGAACCCACACACTGTGCAGCACCCAACATGTGTCCTCACTGATTGAAGACTTAGTGTGGTACAAATATGCATATTCTAACTGGAGATTTAAATAAGAAACTGTTAAGCTGCTGTACAACACATTCAGCAAACAATGTAACTCACGAGTTGTCACCTAGATGACATTACCAGCTGGTCTTTGCAGTACCATTCAAGGAATAAATTTATAAATTAAATCAGAGCACTTCTGTAGGTAAGAAATCAAAGCACTACTTAAAGGTAACAGTCAGATACCAAACTCATGCAAGTGTCTGTAAACAGAAAGCAGTGGTATGAGTGTCAAAATCAATTGTCAGATTGATGCTGGCTGGCACCAGAAACCTCTCTCATCCTCAGTCTTCCTGTAGCTTAAGCCTGTTACAGCACACATGTACATGTACTTCACTCCTCCCAACAATGCAAAATAATGAGATTTTACTAGAAACACTAAGTCCTTATTGCTGCTGGACTGATTACATGAAGCACTGGCCGAAGAAGAATATATTGCAGGAAGTAGACACTGCACAGAGGGGACAGATCTCATTTATAGCACTGACAGCTCCTGCAGAAATCTAATCTATTTTCTATCTCACAACTTCCACATTCATTACTCCCTGCCCGTTATCACAGGCATTTAAGGCTCACAGATTCCATGGTTCTCCTCTTACCTCTTCCACTTGCTCCTCTAGTGTCTGAACTGGAAACTCCACCTCATCCTCCCTTCCTGCACTTCTGGAGGCTCCGTCCACATTTCCCTCTTTTTCCAGACTCAAAACACACCCCAACCAACCTCCCACCTTCACTCTATTTAAGCATTTCCACCTGCTCCTGCACTCATTGGATGCTTCCTGCCCACCTCCAGCTCAGACCTATCCTTCCTCCGTTTCCCTTTCCCATCGTTATGTTGGTGACACCACCTCCTGCCTATTACCAGCATATGCAGATGTGGGAGCCACAACTGGCAAGGACCAAAGCATGAAGACAGCATGCAAGGGAAGCATTAAATCCTGCTGCTTCCTCCTCTACAATTTATGAAACTAAATAAAACCACAGCTCACTAATGGTTGGACACCAACCCTCCCTCTCTCTACCGCAACTTCCTCTCACTACCTCCTCATTTGGGCCCTGCCTCCACATTACCCCCTAAACCCAGGACAACATCCTTGGATTTATATCTAGGTAAAGCCCAAAAGTGCCCTTGCTCTCCTTTCAAAATCCCACACCCCTCCTTTCTGCCCCATCACGACATCCTGAGCATCCCCAGTGTGCCAGCAGAGCAGGTAACCCACCACCCGGCACCAGGTGCCCACCGGGCCACCACCACTCACCAACAGCCCTGAACAAGTAGGAAAAGGGGGAATTCTGTACTAGCTACACCTAGCCCTGATGGGCAGGCTTAGGAAATTTCTGCCTTAAAATCCAATGCTTTTAAGGGCTGCAGTGACACATATCATAACATTTTTTGTTCTACTGTAGGAGGTCAGCAAAGAAGCTTCTAAAATCAGGGGAGATTTGTTCCCACCGGTTTTTAATCTTAAACAGCTGCAATAATGTTCCAGGGGGGAGCAAAGGACAGGCTGTGCATTAGCGTGATGGGAGTTCAGACAGCCAAAATATGAAGCATATAAAAATAGAGCTCAGTATGAAAAGGGGTTTAACTACCAGTTTCACCACATTAAATTTCTTTGGGGCCCTAAATATTCAGCTAATAGTAAACACAGTTTTAACATTATTTGCATCCTCATGCACTGACATCCAGATTGTTCCCAAACTTGGATCATTAGTACAATTCTAGGAAAGAAAACTTGGCTCATCCTAAAGTCAGCTTGTGTATCAAAGCACAGTAACAAGGTATATTTTTACAAGTTGCTTTTTTAAAGTCAATACGTATTGAGATGATCATATTAGTTTGCCTTTTTTTTAACATCAGACATAGATTTAGCAATGCAATTATACTGACTTGATTAGCATTAACAGTGACTCCACCAAAGCAAAGGATTATGCTTATATCTTTTGAGGGGAAATACATACATGTATATGCACGGCAGAGGGGGAAAAAAGTGACTTCCTTGAATTCAGTACAATAAGGTAACTTGTTAAGTGAAGTCATTTAAATCCCTGTCTTCTTAGCATCAAGGACAAGAGACAGCTCAGTGTTCGCCGGGACAAAACGAGCCCTAGGAGGCCGCCCAGCACAATGACGGTCCAGAGGTGAGAGAATGCAGCCAGTTTAGAGAAGATAAAAGGCCATTTGGGTAGAGACCCCCGCTGATCCTATGAAAGTGTCTCCTTTTCAATTTGGGAGGCTTTTAAAACTGCATTTGCTACTGACCATACCTTCCCCTGAAAGCCGCCTGGGATCCAATTTCACTTTTCCCCCCTTGGAGAGGGCGGGCAGCCTCTGCTGTACCGCAGGTACCAGCACTCCCTGCAAGTCCCACCAGCCCCTCACGGAACACCCCAGAAACAACAAACAGCTCCTCGCCACCGCTTTTCCCCAAACCCAGGCGCGAATTCAGCATCTAAATAAACTTATCCGGGAGTACTCTCGGGCCGGGAAGCATCGCTTCACCCCGATCCCAGAACTCCCGAGCAGGACACGGCTCCCTGCGCTGCCCGCGGGATGCTCGGCCGGGAGGCGGCTCAGCCCGAAGCCCGGCTCGGACCCCTCCGGGGCTGCGGGGGGCGATTTTTGCCGCTTCTATTGTGTAAATTGCAAATAACACACGAGCCTGTCCGTGCCCCGTCGCTCCAGCCCCGCTCCCCTTCGGGCGGGCGGCTCTGCCGGCCGGGGGAGCCGGGATGCGGGAGCCGGAGGAGCAGGGCTGGGGGAAGCCGGGCTGGGGGAGCCGGGGAAGCCGGGCTCGGGGAAGCCGGTCTGGGAGGAGACGAGGCCAAGGGAAGCCGGGCCGGGGGAAGCCGGGCTCGGGGAAACCGGGGCTGGGAAAGCCGGGCTCGGGGAAGCCGGGCCGAGGGAACGGAGCAGCCGGCACAGGGGGGAGGGAAAGTTTGCGAAGAAGAAAAGAACCGGCGGAGCGGGGGGGGGGAGGGAAGGAAAGAAAGAAAGGAATGGAGAGAGAAAGGGCAAGGCAGGAATCGGGAAGAGCGTGTGCAGGAGGGAGGGAGAGAAGGAAGGAGGGAAAACCAGGCGAGGCGCGGGCCGGGCCGGGCCGTACCTGCATGGTGACGACCCTCAGCTCCTCGGTGGCGAGTTTCCTCATCTGGCTGGCCAGGACTTGCGCCTCGTCCAGGATGGAGAACTCCGCCTCGGCGGCGCTCAGCGCGCCCAGCAGCGCCAGGCACAGGAGGCCGAGCGGCCCCCGGCCCCCCCGGCCCGGGGCAGCAGAGGCGGCCCGGGGCTGCAGCCGCCCGCCGCCCCGCGCCATGCTGCGGGAGAGCCGCGGGAGCGCCGCGGGAACGCCGCCGGCACCGCCTTCCCCGGCTCAGCGCTGCGGGGCGGCCATGCAGGGCACGGCGGGCGGGCGGACCCCGCACACACCGCGCTCCGCGGACGCGGCCCCGCACACACGGCCCGGCTGCGAGCGGCGGCGGCGGCCGAGGAGAGACGCAAAGTGCGGCGCGGAGGAGGAGCGGGAGCGGCGGGGCCGGAGCGGAGGCGCCGCGGGCAGAGGGAGGGAAGGAGGGAGGGAGGGACGGAGGAGGTGTCTGGGGCCGCCGCGCTGCGGGCGGGGGCCGGGCCAGGCCCCCCGCGCCAGCCCCGCCCCGGAGGCCGCGGTACCCTCCGGACACGGGCTGGGGACCTGGACCGGAGAGTGTTGGGTCGGCCGGGAGCGTGTCCAGCAAAGGCAGTGCTGCGCCTTCTTTTTTTTTTCCTTTCTTTAAACCTTTTTGGTTGGTTTGTGGGTTCTTTTGGTTGTTTTCTGGATTTTGGGTTGTTGGTTGTGGTTTTTTTTACTTTTCTAAAAACTTTTTTTACCCCTTTTTAAAATTTTAATTAATTTTTATTTTAAACCGATGCTCAATATCCCTGTCTCCTCTCACCACCCGGAGCACAAAGCTGTCCATCCCCAGGAGGCTCCACACAGCTCGGCCTCATGTCAAGCAACAAGCCTTGAGGAAATGTTTGTCGTGCAACAGATATGGACAATAAATAAATAAATGAAAGGAACTCTGGCAAAGCTGAACTCACCCAATGAAACACACAGAGATGTCCATATAGGGAGGGGCAGCACAGAGGAGATAACAGAGACCCCTGAAGAAACATCCCCTTTGGAGCAGGACAGTCAAAGAATCACGGAATGGTTTGGGTTGGAAGGGACTTTAAAGCTCATCTTGTTCCACCCCCCCTGCCACAGGCAAGGACACCTTCCACTATCCCAGCTTGCTCCAAGCCCCGTCCAACCTGGCCTTGGACACTTCCAGGGATGGGGCAGCCACAGCTTCTCTGGGCAACCTGTGCCAGGGCCTCCCCACCCTCACAGGGAAGGATTTCTTCCCAATATCTTGCCTAACCCTGCCCTCTGGCAGTGGGAAGCCATCCCCCCTCATTCTGTCACTTCATGCCCTTGTCAAAAGACATGTTGGGAGTGATGCAGAGAAACCCCATTCTGCTCATAACCCTGGAAGCTCTATGTGGGCAAGCAGATGACAATCCCTGCATCCAGTGGCACATAGCAGCATCTTAAAATCATAGAATCATTAAGATTGGGGAAGACCTCTAAGATCATCGAGTCAAACCATTAACCCAGCACCACTGTAATTGCCACTAACCCATGTCCCTATGTGCCACATCCACACGCCTTTTGAACACTTCCAGGGATGGTAATTCCATCACTTCTCTGGGCAGCCTGTCCCTTATCTTCCTTACACCTTCTGTCCTCACTGCTAAGAACAGAAGCCTTGTGTGCACATTGGGTTGTATATTAAGAAAAGACATATGAGGCATAAAATCTGTGGAATGAAAGCCTAATTCCCATTATGTGGCACCTGGAAGCCATTCCTGACCAGCAATGAACAAGTCCAAGGAACCAAATACTAGGCACATACAAAATACATACTCTCTAAATTTACTCTTCTGTAATTAGCTCTATTTTATATCATAACCCTGCAGGGTGTATGTCATTTTTAAATAAATCTGACCCATAGATTTTGATGTATTCAATACCCACTTCACTCCTACCAGAGCCACTCATGTCCTGTAGCAGTAAATTCCATGAGTTAACAATTCATCCAGGCATTAACACAACATATTATTTACTATAATCATATCCTATTTACTTGAAATGTGGTTTCTATGTGCCTTAATGGTTGGGTTTTTGACTTCTCCCAGGCATCGGTGACAGCAATGATTCCCCATCACACCTTGTCAAGGATGGGAGCTAGGTCAGTCCTGCATCCTTCTCCTGCAGGACAGAGAGCATCCACTGGCATCTCCAAGGACATCAGCAGAACTCTCTTTAATTCGATTCCAATAAATTAAATATAATTCTTACTATGTGAAAGCTGTATCAGTTTATCCTTCACTTTTGTTCATTTAGGTGATGTATGGGTCTAATATAGTATATTTTTATTCAGTATTTCTAAGGAGGATTTCTGGTTTACCCAAAAAAATCCAAACCAAAATGATGCCTCTCAAAGCTGCCCTAATTGGTATCTCATATTTCCAAAGCTTAAACAGCATTTGCTGCCTTAAAGACAAGGATTTTTCATTCCATTGTGCTGAAGCTTTTGGAGTTCTGTTGGAATATTTTCCCTGGGTCCAAATGAGAGAGAGAGAGAGAAGCAAAACTGAGCCAAATTTGCTCTTAGCACTAGTCATTTTCACATTACATTTTATGTTATTTTATTAGATTCACTAGTGCAGGACACAAAGGTTTTAAATTATAGTGAAAAGCTGAGTGGTTTTTCAATATCTTGACTAAACAACACTTTTTTAAAATGGTATTTTATTTCTAATTATAGCTGCATGTTTGAAAAAAGAACTTCATATCTGTAAACTCTGTTACATAATTATCACATCAAGGTCACAGCTGGAGCTCAGTCAGTAGCCAGTTGCATTAGCAGCTCCAAGGGTTTCCAAGTCATCCCATTCCTGCACCCCATCATGAAATCCCAAGGTTAATGCTACAAATAGTCTTGGGGTTTTTTTTTAAAAAACTAACCTCAGGAAATGAATGAGGCAATTGTCCTTCTGGTTCCAAAGCCCCAGGATCCTGCTCATGGCGAGGGAACTGACTGAACAGGTTTAACATTTTCATGTACAACCTGAACTCATTTACTCTACAGCCCTCGAGGCAAACCTGGACTCCTCCTGGAGTTCCCATATGCTTTGTGCCTTCCCAGAGGAGCAAACCAGCTTCCAGCACAGCAGCAGGAGCAACCCTTCCTTCCACCCTGCTGCAGAGAGGAGCTGCTCCGTGATGTGGGAAGCAGACCCGATGTAGAGTTACAACCACCATTGGGGCCATTTCTAAATGAGTTGTACACACGCTCACTTTCACATGTCAAAATATTTAATGGAAGAGAGGAAAAGCCTCCCTCCAAAGTGCCATGGGGAAAAGAGAGTGTCTAAAAAAAGACCCCAAAATTCAGATTCTACGATCTTTGGAGTCACAGGACATGAGTCAAAGCTGCGAATTCAGACAACATGATGTTTATCACCTTCTCAAACCAGTTGGTCTTTCACATGTTGAGCTGACACAGCTGTGGATTAAATTTGTCTCCTCTTATCATAGAATCATGGAGTTGTTTAGGTTGGAAAAGACCTTCAAGATCATCAAGTCCAAGCTTCAGCCCAGTTCACCACTAAACCATGTCCTCGAATGCCACATCCACATATTTTTTTAACTCTTCCAGGATCAGTAACTCCACCACTGCCCTGGGCAGCCTGTGCCAGGGCTTAACAACCCTTTCCATGAACAATTTTTTCCTAAAATCTAATCTAAACCTCCCCTGGCACAACTTGAGGCCATTTCCCCTCATCCTGTTGTTTTGCTTTGGAATAAGCCCTGGAGAAGAGGAAGATCACCCTTGCTTGGGTTGTGGCATCCCCCAAAGTGGAGTGTATACATGTTGGAGGCTGGAGAGGGAAAGGACCCATAAGATGAAGAGCTGAAGGCTCTGCTCTGCGAACAGCCTGCAGGCATCAATAATGCAACCTCTAAGGTTTGCAAAAATGTGGCCACACTAGAAATACATCCCTTTTCTTTTACAGAGCATGAAAAGACTGAACCTGGAGTTTAAGTGCTGGATTATGAGAAGAGGAGGAACATATGTCAGATATAAATCCCAGCACCATGGTGGGAGTAAACTTGCTTTGACAGCAGCACACAGAGATGCCGAGCAGGTCAGGATACGGCAACGCTGGGAAACAGAACAAGTGAGATGTCTCCAGAATAGCTGGTGCATGTGATGGCCCCAGAGAAAAGCTCTATTTTTGTAGTGTATGACTCAACATGGTTTATTAATGGTGTATCTCCCTCTGCAGGGGTCAGGACATTATTGATATATCTTCTAAAGTTGCTTTGCAGATAAATATTTCATTTATATTTTGAAAAGTGATCTAATTGTATCTACAGATCCACATGAATACAGAGGTCTGTTTTGTGGTACCCCCAGGATGTTGTGCTTGCTTCACTCTGTGGCACCTCCCTGTGCTCTCCCAGCAAATCAGGGGCGCCATACATTGAAAAGACATGGTTTGACCTTTGGAAAATCTCCTTGAAAGTGGCACTTCTTCTATGACACCAATCTTCAAGCCTGCAAGCAGTACAAAAAACGCTCCAAGAAGTTATAAGATAGTTATAAGAAAGTTTGGCAGCCTCATCCTTTCTGCCTGATCCTCTGTCTCAGTCTGTAGCCCTTCACTAACTGGTCATGTGCAAACTGTACACCCAGTAACCCTTGTAAAGATGGAGCAATACCCAATCCCTCACTAAGAAAGGAACTGACAAACTCTTTGTGGCTCTCATGTCTAACCTCAAAGCAAAGACTAAATTTAATCCTTTGGTAGAAATCCAGATTAAAAGTAGAGAAAATGAAAGCTTGTATGAAAATGGAAGTTTTGTTTTGCTACAATCCTCCTCCTGTATCTCCCAATTCATGTACTTTGTTTTACTTTCTCATTTGCCTTTCTCATTATTGCCTTAATTAGATTGTGGTCATCAGCACACAGGCCAAGTCTGAGGGCTTCATTTCCCCTTATTGATTTTCATGTTTAGTTTCCCAAGCCTCTCATTATGCCTTTAAATGTTTCCTCTGCAAGTTACAGAGGAAGTGTTAGTTTTGGCTACAAATGTTGCTTTCCCAATAAGTTTGATCTTTGCTCACTCTTGGGAGTTACATATTGCACGCTGACACTTTTAGGATTAAGCCAAGGGTAGCAACTCCCATTCTTTGATTTAGTGTGGAATATTTCAAGTAGTAATTGATGAATGTGTCTGGAAACTGCTTCTTTAAACCTTGCTTTCTTGTATGCAGATGACAAACTGTGTTATATGTCAGAAATAACAGTTCCTTGAACATATTTCACTAATTCCTGGTTGGGAGTGAATTTGTATAACCCTGTTGTTAGGTCTGTACTCCTTATATGTGCCCATGTATCACATGCTAGGATCTATAAGTCTCTAAAATCCAAGTTTTATCTCATACTCAGAGCAACATCTGCCCACTTAATCAGTCATTCCCCTCTAGATTACAACCAGTAATGAAAATGGAAAAAACGCCTTGGTCTCCTCCCTCCCCAGCCGGGTCTGTGAGTTTGCCTATGAGGGAGTTCTTTCCATGGCCCCATCAGCACCAGATAATATTTTTAATGAAAGCCATCACGTGTGTGGTGTGGGATTTCAAAGTGAGCATTGTGCCCAGCTGCACAGCTCAGCTGAAGGGGCCTGATGTGAGCAGCAGAGCTGAACACAGGATAACTGCTGTGCTCTCTAATTTTATATGAAATTTTGTACTAAATATACCAGTGATGATGTTAGGAAGAAAACAAACTCTAAGCTTCATATTATCAATGTTGCAGGGCTGAAATTTTTAAGAAAGTGCTAAACATGGGGAGAGGCAGAGGCATCCCTGCCATAGGGAAGAGACAGCCAGAGGAAGGGGTGGGTTAGGAGTTGAAAACTGATGGAAGGGCATGAGGATCTTGGTTTGCTGCTCCTGAAATCCTCAGAGAAAGAAATTGGGATACAAAGCCAGAAATATCTCTCTGTAGAGCTTTCTGGTATTACAGCATTTTCTTACATATTAGTTATTCAGGGTCTGGGTACAAGAACATTTCAGAACATCTTGTTTCTCCTGAAAAAAAAAACCACTGTGGAAGATTGGTGCTACGACAGAAGTTCATGATACAGGAAAAACAATAGACAAAATTTACCCAAGTGTAGAAGTGATGACTAGACAGTGCAGGAAAGCTGCAGTCTAATAATCTGAAAGTTTCAGATTATTATGACCATAAAAGCAGATGGCATGGTACCTTTGTTACCCATTTTTAAACCAATCTCTAGCAGTCCATGACAATTTATAAGACATGACCTTCATATAATCACATAATTACCAGAGAGAGAGACAGCTTATTCAGGTGTTAATAGTTCACCAGCCACAGCAGACGTCAGAGCGTTCATCCTATTCTCGCTGTACCACACCTGAACATTACCAAGGTTTTGGCTACGCTTTCCCACACAGCAGGAAAGTGTGCTGGAGCCACTTTCAGAAACTGTGGTTCCACAGGCTCACAACCTCATTCTGGTTGCTGGTGAGCTTTCCTTACCTCAGCCTGGCTCCTTTGCCCATATGATATTTGGGATAACCTCTTTTAGCAGCACAGTTCAGGGGGGAACTCCATTATCATAGAATTATAGGATACCAGGTTGGAAGGGACCTCACGGATCATCTGGTCCAAGCTTTCATGGCAAAAGCACAGTCTAGATGAGATGGCCCAGCATTCAACATGGGGAATCCGCCACTTCCCTGGGGAGATTATTCCAAAGGTTCATGGTTTACCAGGCAGTAACTCAAAGCAAATTGTCCACAAGAAGCAAACTCCATTTGAAACATACTGGATATTCTGGAATTCTTTGGATACCCATGGTTCTCTCCTGAATCAAGACCATATGGATTATTAAGCACTTTTTCATGCTTATGGGTGAAAGGACATGCCCTTGCTGTGAAACAAAGGATACAAATTTCTAATTCCCATTTCTTGATCTCTTCATTCTTCTGTGGTTCTTCTCATTCTGTGCTGTATTTTAGCTACACACAGGCAATGGAAAGAGCAAATATGATCAGGAAGATCATAGTGAGATTACTGTTCAAATCAAAATACTGTGTTACTTCTACTTTTTCTATAGTTTTAGGATAATCTAAAAAAAATAATTCAAAAACTAGCATCAAATGCCTTCTCCTTATTTTTTTTTTTAACTTGTATTCAATTTCAATATCATTTTGCATCCTCAGTGCCCTGCAGTGGACTGAGTGCACATTTCCCTTGGAAGCAGACGCCACATTAGACCCTCAGGAAGCACACGAACCCTCACGATGCTCCAACAGCTGTTGACATCACGTATCTCAGGTGACAAAGAGTACAGGATTGGACCACTGAATTCAGCATCAAACTTTTTACTGATCATTTGAAAAACATGCACCTCTTACCTTAGTTATGATAAGCACTGGCTTTTTGCAGGATGCTTCCACCCTTGGAGCTGCCAGACTCCAGCAAAGACTATTATTTGTAAGCAACAGTTTGTTTCAGAGACTCATAATTGGGCAAAATTTGTATTTTCATAGGTGGATCAAAGAACACACTCTTGGCCAGTGTGCCAAAACTTAAACAACCTCAACTTTTCTCTTTTCTCAACCAAACAGATTTGTTTTTGGTTTTCTATAACCTTGTTTGTAGAAATGGTTGAACCTTTCAGCCTAAATATCTTGGAGTCTAAAGTGAAAAATAGCTCAGAGCTTTCCAGTACAAATAGGGAGAAAAGAAACACTACCCAACCTGAAAACCTGGATCTTATCGTTGGGAAATGGCAGGGAGCTTTGGGAACAGGCACCGCTACTGGCAATATTTGTAATAATTCTGATACTCTAATCTCTTCATCTTCCTGCTGCATCTCTTCTTTTATCTTCATGTTGATGTCATGGAATTTATAGCACCAATTTTTTTTTTTTCCTTTGGCTTCATTCTGGAAATTAAAATAGTTGGATTCGGATGATTTGAGTAAAGCAAAATTTTTGTTTTAACTTCCATGCCATCCTGAACTCACAGTTTGTGATGAGGTGTAGTTATCCTTTCTCCATGTCCTACTACAGGATTGAACACAAACATGAGCACTTTGTAAGGGCATAAGAGGATGATCTCCCACAGGACCAAAAGGGTGTCACTTTGTCACAGTGAGATGGGTTGGATGGAAGTATTTACAGTGGTGACAAGGAGAACACGAGAGCCACCCATCTCTCTCCTTCCACTTGGGAAACAGAATATATCACAGCTGTCCCTGTCAAGGGAATTCCTTGAGGTCCCTCATCTGAATCTCTCTCTACATGCTGAGCAGACACTTTAAACATGGTATTGCACTGCTATTAATATCCCTGTCACCCAGGGCTTGGAGGGAGAAGGAATAACTCCTGCTAGACCTCCTGATATGGTTTATGGAGCACTTTGTAAACAGGCTGACATGATCTTTGTCTCCCAGAACATGCTCTCTAATTAGGCAGGGCAGGCAGTGTGCTCCTGGGAGTGGAGCAGTGTGTCCCCCCTGGCCACCACAGCCATCCCCACACACCAGAGATTTAAAGCTCCCAAATCCAGCACATAAACAAAGCTTGGGAAGAGCTGTAAGCAAGCAGGGTGTGCTGTCTAACAGGTTCCACCAGCCTGCCTGGATGAGGGATGCACTCATGGAGGAGGTTGCCGAGAAGCGTTTCTGTGACTGGGGATTGCGGATTGCATGTTCAGCAGCACCTGGGTCTCTTTCTCCATCTGCCACTCTTCTGGGAAGTCCTTTCTGAAGTTGCAGCAGGGTGGAGCTCCCCTCACTGCGATAATCACTGATAATCACTGTGACACTCTCACTGTGATAATCACCTCTGTGGTGCATCACCACCTCCTCAGGACACACCCAGAGGTGTCCACCTCAGCCAGGGACATCACCCAGAAGCCAAGTTTCCAAGCCTGGACACTGGGCTCTGCTCCTCTTCTGCATTTTACCTTCAACAACCATCAATTAAAATACAATCCTAAGAACTAAGGCCAAAATCCAGAGCTCTTTCCCTCCTAATGAACACCCTCCTCTGTGCCTGGTATCAAACCCCTGCCATGCTCCTCCTCTGCCCCAGCACATCTGGAATTCTTTAGGGCTGCAACAAGATCCACACCATGGCCCTGGGAACACCTTGAGCTGGTTATGGTCTCTGAAATTAGGCAGTCAATAAGTGGAATTTTCTTTTATTACATTTTTAGGAATACCTAATGTGCACCTAAATAAAAGCCTAAATGACACAATCTGCAGGTAGTTACATTTTCAGTGTATCCAGCTCAGTGGTTTGAAATTTGGCCACTCATTAGGACCTACAGAAGTAAAGGAAATGCATATTCTAATAGCCTAAAAACACTGGCTTCAATATCTCTATCTTGCAAGAGGTAACAGTAAAGGTAGAATTTGCTGCCTTCTGGGGAATGTTCGCAGAGTGAATCACTGACAAGCTGACAATCACTGTAAAACAAGCACCAAAATTCAGAAAAATCAATATATTTGTCTTTTTTTTGGTCATTATTTCTTCAGAGTACATTGCTGTCTTTTGGTTTGTCACAGCTATTACTACATTTTTATGATATATCTTTTAGCTATGTTTTGGCTATATTTTGATCTCACTTTAGACTTTTACATTTTTGACTGATCAACTAAAGAACTACCTCTGAATTAAAAAAAAAAAAAAAAAAGAAGAAAAGAAAGAAGCCATCGAAGAGAGTGGTTTTTATGTCTGTTTTCAGAATATAATTGTATATTCTAAATTACTTGGTCTACCTGTTAATTAAAGAGCTCATTTATAGTCTAGTTAATAACAGTCAAAAAACACCCCTCTGGGATGAATCCAGAGGATTCAGTCACTTACCTGCTCCTAAAGCTTTCCCTTGAAAACACCAGTAAATGTCACTGTCAGTGCTGATGCCAGGTCGTGTCTGTGGACACGCTCATCCAAAACTGTTGTTTTAAGTGCCGCAGTCAATGAATGAGCAGAGAGAAGAGTGATCTCTGCATATCTGATGAACACTGGTTGTAATTCCACTCCTCCACAGGTTTTTTTTGGCTTGCTCTTTGCCCATTGCTATTTCTTTGTTGTTACAGCAAGTACCAACAAAAAACTCCCATCCTGCCACTGCTGGGGTGCGGATTCTCATCTGAAATGCTCCTCTGACCTAAAGTGAGACACATTCACAAGTCCTTAGAGGTTTGAAGCTTTAGGGTTTTTATTAATGATAGACTTTAAAAGAAAACATGCAGGAATAAACTGAAATTGTGTGTACAATCCACCTCAGAGCAGAGATCATAAAACTTTGTGGTTGGTTTTTCCCTTCTGCTATTTGAGATTTGCTGAAGAAATCCTTTTGAAGGCTGAAACTCGTTAATCTATCTTTTAATTGAAGCCAAGAGGGCAAGAAGTAAAACCTCCTCATCCTCATCACTTCTCTGGAGTTTGGGATGTAAAATTCTTGTTTCATGGCAACCACAAGTGCTGATGAGAATAAGTTTTGCAAACTAGGAAGAAACAACTTTTCTGTCTTTGAAGTTCAGTGCTGTCCTATTAAACAACACGGATCTGCCAATCAGATAGTTCTTTTATTTTCTAAATCCATTCTGCTCTCATTCTTTAATTTGATTATTGACACCATAATCTGAATGCAATTTGGTAAATATTTCCAGATGTTCCAGAGTTTCACATTAAATATAGTCTAGACTTAATTAAAGAAACAAAGAATGAAACATCCCAGCTGGTTTTCTTTTTTCTCTTCCATCATCAGGATTACAATACTTAACAGTTTGGCTTTGCCTTCTGATTCTTATCACAAATTTCTGCTCCACCACCTAATGAACAGCTGAATATGGTAAAGAAACAGACCTTTTTTTTTTTTCCAGTTATTCATCCTGAAGGTTGGATCTAACACATATGAAACAGCTCTAGTCAGAGGATTGCATTTAAGTGTCTCAGGGAATTACTTGCAGCCCTTCTCAGGAAGGAAGACAAAAGTAGGGTCAGAGGGTACAAAAGATCAATAATAACATTTTTAAAGGTTCATTTATTAGATTGGCTGCTGACAGCAAATTCAATACAGACTGTAATTGTAGCTTGACTTAGCTTATAATTTCTCTTCCCTTGGAAGTGTGATCCATGTCTGCTCTGGAGGTGTCTGAAGGCCCTGGAGGAAGGACATCCTATCCAAGAAGAATATAGGATTTTACCATTAAAGATGAAAAATGTAGGAAAAATAGAAATCCAAAGGAGGCCACAAAGATAATTAAAGGACTGGAACACCTCTCCTGTGAGGAAAGGCTGAGAGGAGCTGGGATTGTTCTGACTGGAGAAGAAAAGGCTCTGCAGAGACTTTATTGTGGCCTTTCAGCACTTGAAGGGGGCGTGTAAGAAAGATGGGGACAAAGTTTTAGCAGGGCTTGTTGCAGTAGGACAAGGGTAATGGCATGAAAGTAAAAGACAGTGGATTCAGATTGGATATAAGGAAGAAGTTTTATACTGGGAGAGTGATAAAACATTGGCACAGGTTGCCAGAAGAGGTGGATGCCCCATCCCTGGAAGTGTTCAAGGCTGGATGGGGCTTTGAGCAACCTGGTCTAGTGGCAGACGTTCCTGCTTATTGCAGGAGAGCTGGACTAGATGACTTTTAAAGCTCCCTTCCAACCCAAATTATCCTATGATTCTGTGATATGCAGGCTCAGTGTGGCATCCTCGTTAATTCAGTGAAAAGACTCCTTATTTTCCAGCCCAGAGGGTCTATTTTGTAGAGTGTGGCCACCACAGATGTAGAGTGGCCTTATGGCAACCATGAAGTCTGGATTGGTTGTGGGTTTGGCTCAATCCCAGCTTGAAAACCTACCTTATTTCATGCTGTGAATGTTTGATGAGCTAAATCATGTTGTGTTCTCCGTCCATTCTAAAATCTAAAATATTAGGGCCATAATAAGTCCACCATGGAAGAGTTTTGTGTTATTCAAAGGTGAGCTGTGTTCCATTTAACCCTCTGGCTCGCAATTCAGGTTCTCTGTGACCTGCATGTTTCATATCCTACAGAAGGTGCAGAAAGAGTGAAGCCACAAATATTTTTTTCCTTTAATTAGCTCTTGTTTTCCACATTTACTGCTTTTCCCCACCCACACAGCAAGTCATTCTGTCACTGAGGGGGCTTGGGGACTCTGCTGATGGAGATGATCTTTACCCTAATCAAAGCAAAATGTGATTATTTTATGAGTCATGCAGAGTGGGCAGTTCCAGGTGCCTGCCTCTACCTGCCAACGGATGAAGAGGAAATAAACGTTTCTGCACTATTAAAATTGGTGGGGACTTGCACAAAGCCTCTTGCAAATTGACTGCTAATGATTCATCAAAGGTAGAGGAATAGGTTACATGTATGGAACGCTCCTGAGAACTAAGTGATATCCACTCAACCACACTGCACAACCACTGCAAGTATTCTGCAGAATATGTTTGTACCCTACAGTCTTATTGGAAACAATGATATAAAAAGTAGAATAATCTATTTGCTGCACTGGATAGACATATCTTGTGGGACTCAAGTGGTTGCAAGGAAACTGCCTTCTTTTGATCATCTTATCACCAGTGGCCCTTTAAAATATGACAGACGTGCAGCCACCCCTCCTGCTGTTGGAAACAAGGCAGAGACAAATGGCTTGCAAAGAAAATGGCCTGTTTTAACAGCAGCAATGAAAAGATCTCCCAGCAGACCCTTTGCCTGCTTTCCAGTGGGAATGACAAATTAAGATGGGGCCATGGATAGCACAGCCTCAGACACATCAGAGCAAAACCACAGATCACAGTCCATCTTTTAGCTGGTGCTTCTTTGGATCTGAGTCTAGAAAGGCATTAATTCCTTTGCTTCTCTTATCTATTATTCAGCAATTAAGCAAATTTCAATTGCATTTCTTTTGTAGAAAGAGTATCTGTTAAAATAGGACCCCGACTCCAAGCTGCTCAGACAACATTAAAATATTTTCACTAACTCCAAACAGACCCAAATTATCCCAGGCGAAAAAGGCTCTTCTATGGAAGAAAAATTTTAGCCTGTGTAAAGTAAATATATTTTAAATAATTATACAAAAAAAGGACAGTTTAAGTGTGTCTTCACTTAGAGGAACTAGCTCTGTGTTAAGGATTTGCTACAAAGATAACAAATTTATTTTAAGTTGTCCAAATTATACCAGTGAAAACTCATTAATATTCATAAATATCAAGAGTCAAACTGGGTTCTTCCTCCCTGCACATCATTAATCCCAAAAAAACCCTCACAAGCCTGTGGACCAGATTAACTACTCCAAGGCACCTTTGCACTCACTTTGAAATGATAGTAAATTAGAGAAAATTACTCCAGTGTTATGATTTGTTTCAATTAGTTTTGACTTATTAGTCAAATTAGTTTGAACTTATCAGCAGAGAGTTCCTCTTTTTTTTTTTTTTCTTGGGGATAATAGGATACTTTTCTTACCTTTCATTTCTCTTTTGGGCTGTCTGTGTCAAATGCATTTTTTAAAATACCAGAAAACAGAAATGTTGAGAGCAAATCCAGCACAATCTGTTAAATTAAGGACCATGGTGGTATGGGACCATCACCTGGAATTCAGATCTCCTGAGAAATGACAATGAGACAGAACCATCAGTACGACAAATAGTCTTCAGCAGCAGCAGTTAATTTCATTTATTCCTGTATAGAATCCCAGAATGGTTTGGGCTGGAAGGGACCTTAAAGTTCATGGGCAGGGACACCTTCCACTAGACCAGGTTGCTCAGAGCTCCATCCAACCTGGCCTTGAACACTTCCAGGGACAGGGCAGCCACAGCTGCTCTGGGCAACCTGTGCCAGGGCCTCACCATCCTTATATATATTTTACCTCCAAAGACCCAAGTATGTAGAGATGACATTAGAAAAAATGAAGAAGTGCATAGAAATACTCAAAAAGGGTCTTCACAATTTTTTTTTCTAGCCATTGAAGATAAGAAATAACAAATTAGAATAAATATTAAGATAATTTTGCTCTCCAGTTGAGGGAGTTGGGAGACAGAGGTGCAGCCACGCAATTAAATGCTGTCCTGACTTGCTCAGCAGAAACAACTGAGAAGTTTAAAATGTGCTTTTTGGCACATGCAGATGTACACAACTGCAGGAGTCAACCTGGAACAGAGGTTGGGTGTACATGGAAACAGATGATTCACTTAAAAGGGATGCTTAACAAAAATATGTACTAAGATAAAGCGATGGTCCTAGTCCAGCCCTCCTGGGCACTACAGAGCTTTAGGGAATGGGAATTCGTCCCCGTGATGTCCAAGGGACACTTTATGTAACTGGCATGATGGACAACAGGATATCACGTCCCTCTGGCTTTGCTTTTAATGTTGAAATAAGAATTTGTAGAAGGAATAGACACAACAGGGCAGGTGGAAACATGCCAGCCTGGGTCAAAGAGGATATTGTGTCTGAAGGAGGAAAGAATGTGATACAATATAGAGTTTGGCAAGAAGCACAGATATTGTTTGGATTGAAATAAAAGATAAAAAGACCAAAGAAGGAAGATAGGAAACTATTGTAGCCCATCTGGAGAAAGTAAAAAAGCAGCCAAGAATATTGATGCAGAAAAAGACCCCATGGAAAAGCCTCGTGTTGGCAAACTTCTGCTACCCAGGGATGCTGCACAAGGCAGGATGGGAGTGGGCAAAGGACTCTCTCACCTGCTGGATTTTCAGTTATTTCCCTTTTTTAAAGCTCTCTGAAAGGTTTCTGTCTGGCAGCCAACATTTCTCCAGTTTTATGCAGCTCTAGAGCCACCAGCCCAGAGGACATCGGTCCACACACCTTTCCTTGCCCTGCAGGTCCCTGCCACCAGTTGTGGAGGTCACCTCAGTGACCCAAATCCAACTTAAAACAACCCCTCTGGGTTAAACTGAAACCACTGGGAGAAAAAAAAAAAAAGTGATTTAGATCCTGATTTCTTTCCCAAGACAGCTCAAAGGGAAAAGGGAAGGAGCAGCCAGGGATGGAGGTGGTGGGACCACGTTTCTGATGGAGGCTGTGGATGATGTTCATTTAGTCTGGCTGAAAATACAACACAACAAGAGGCACCAGCACTTTGCCTGAGGAACTCACAAGGATTGCTCTCCCTGCTCCTTCCTGGACATCTGGAGGCAATATGGTGGGGGAGGTCAGTGGCCCCACAGAGGGGGGCAAAATTTCATTTAAAAATATGTAAGTAAAGTCACAACATTTGAAGGCATGTAGCACAGAAGATGATATAATTCCTTTAAAATTAAGTCTGCATTTTGAGCTTTGGTGGCTTCAAAGCCCTCCCTCTGCTCCATTTTTTTGGAGAACAAAGCCCCCTGGGGGTCACTGCTGTGCTGGGGCATCCTGCCATGATGTGGTCAGGCATGCCAGGCCTGCAGCAGGTACCAGAGGTTTCCACATGTTTCTGGCTCATCTGGTGTGACTGGAGTAGACTATTTGGGAAGATTTCTGAGTCCTGGAGCAAACAGAGCCGTGGAACTGAGCAAAGCCAAAGAGCTGAGCAGGAATTAGACGGGGATGATTGTCAAGAGAAGCTGTGGCTGCCCCATCCCTGGAAGCATTCAAGGCCAGGTTGTATGGGGTTGGAACAACCTGGGATAGTGGAAGGTGTCCCTGTCCGTGGCAGAGGGTGGAACTAGATGACCTTTAAGGTTCCTACATCCTAAACCTCCCCTGCTGCAACTTGATGCTGTTTCCTCTCATCCTGTCCCTTGTTCCCTGGGAGCAGAGCCCGACCCCCACCTGGCTCCACTCTCCTGTCGGGGAGTTGCAGAGAGCCAGAAGGTCCCCCTGAGCCTCCTTTTCTCCAGGCTAAGCCCCCCCAGCTCCCTCAGCCACTCCTCATAGGAGTTCCTTTATGACTATAGATAAATATATCCTGCAGAGACTGTGAAAACAAGGAGGATCAAAAAAAAGGTGCCTGGATCACCCCTGGCATGTCTACTGACCAAGGTGATGCAATGAGATGATAATGAGATGCAACCCAGCATGTGCTGGGCAGTGGCCCCATGGGCCATCCAAAGTGCAGTTCTGAGCACATACAGACTTGGCACTTGTACATTAATTTGTCTGACTTCCAGACAAATTGGTCACATTTTCAAATGGAAGAAAATCCATAAATTATTGAAAGAAACCGATACGACTGGGAAGACAGCAAAGCTGCAGATGTGCTTCATGGGAAGCACAGTGTCAGGGCCTCTCCAAAAAAGCCTTGAAGTTCTCAAAACATCATAAGCAGGTGCTGCAAAAGCACTGAAAATACTCAGCTCTAACTTGCATGAGGTCAACAGATAAAAATAGGAAGAGCATCTGGAAGGTGACACCCAAGGAAAGAAGAGGGAGCAGGAGAGAAGAGTTATTTGTGTTTGGAAACAAAGATCATATGGGCAAAAACTGACCAAAGACATCTAGACAGGAGGTTAGACCATCTCTAGCCACCAGGACATGATATTTTGGAATATCTACCCAAAAGGATGGATAACGGAAGAAAACCCCGCTCACTGAGCTGGATGATGTGGTCCTTGCAAAACCAAGGGCTTGGCCTCCCTGAGCCCAGTCCCTCCTGGTCCAGTCCCCAATTCCTTTGTTTCTGTGGTCCTGGCAGCAAATAGCAGGATGACTTAAAAAATCAGACAAAAAACTTGAAAATCATACACACAAATAAATAAAAAAAATTACACAAAAAAGACCACACACATAAAATCATACTAACAAAAAATATAGACAAAATAAAAAAATATACAAATAATAATAAAAAAACAGACAGTCCTGAGGCAACCACAGTGCAGAGCTGGTCTGGGGAATTTTGGGGAAGTGGAATCCAAGTCTGTGTGTGGATGGAAAACAAGTGCTGGGGCAGAGCAGTGGTTGGGGTGGGTTTTGGTACAGCTTATGATTATGGGTGAGGAGGCTGGGTTTTATTTCTGTTTTGTGTTCACTATGTTTGGTGTTGTGTGTTTTGGACCATCTTATTACCCAGAGCTTCAAACTGCTTATTTGGGGTTTTGTAAGCTGGGACAACACCTTCTGTAAGAAACGTCTTTGGAAAGCAAAGTTGATCCATGTCTGAATGTTCAATCTGAACTGAACCCTGTGAAGCTCCGTAACATTCAGGGTCACTCTCCTAATGCAACAAGGAAAGGTCTGGGAGAGGTTCCTCGAACTGGAGCTCAGTGAGGAGAGTCCCCAAGCTCACCTACCTTAGCCACACAGAGGGATGAGCAGAGTCAGCTCTTCTATGCAAAAATAACCGTTTTCCTCATGGAAGGAAGCTTTGAGCCCCCCACTAGGGTTGGGAGATGCCATCCTGACATCTCTTTATGTCCTTTTAATAGGGAGGGAGAAAACAACACAGCAAATATGACTTTAAAGATGTCACAAAACCACCTGATACATTTTAATTTTAACAGAGCTAATCCCATGCAGCTCTCAGACTCCATCCTTAGGAGTTTTTTTCCCCATCATGTTAAACACCCTGCTCCTGCCTGGTTGTGCACCAGTCAAACAATGGTTTGATTCCAGCGGCGGGGGAAGTTTGTTGCTGCTTTATCCCTTCATCTCCCTCCCTGATAGGTGTGTTGTCACACATAATTACCTAATGTTTTAAAAATACTTTCAGATCTTTAGACAAGAGGTGCCCTAAAAGTGCAAGATGTTATTACTAGCTGGCAGAAAGCTTGGAATTCCCGTTCCACGGAAGAACCATTAAAATAACGATCAAAAAATCCAACTTTAAAATGGAGATACACCCTGAATTTCTATGCTGAGGATGCAGACCATCCTTGCAGTGCATGTGGGGCAACTTCCCCTCTACTGGTGAGGCCACACCTCAAATCCTGGGGTCATTTTTTGGCCCCTCACCACCAGAAAGACTCTGAGGGGCTGGAGCATGTCCAGAGAAAGGAACGGAACTCAGGAAGGGTCTGGACAACCAGGAGCTGCTGAGGGAGCTGGGGGGGCTCAGCCTGGAGAAAAGGAGGCTCAG